>KZ308415.1:1719879-1750114 GCA_000376725.2 Ladona fulva
AATATAATATATATATTATAATTGGCGTATCTCTGAGATCTGAAACATATCTCTGAAATTGGATGTTTATATAGTTTGTATATTGGATTTTAAGTTGCTGATTTCTCTCATTTTTTTATAAGGGTATGATTAGTCATGATTTAAAAAAATGAGAAGTCATCTAAACTACTGAACTTTTAATTAGTCATCTCTGCAATCGCATCATCTATAAATAATGTGAAATTCAAACAGATATTACGATTTTTAAATTCAAAGTTGTCTCTTAATCTGTAGGTGAAGTCAATCTTGATTTAATAGGTTTCTAATTGTATCCAAGTTTGAGTGAGCTATTTTGATAACTCAGGATTGTAACGCACTCTACAATTAATCCTCCCTCACATAAATTCCCAAGTACGCATCTTTGGAATACTTTTGGAATTGTTACTTCCTAAGGCATCAATTAGGAAGACAATTATGCGCATTCTGTGCATTTAAACTGCGAATAAGGCTTTTGAGGTTTGAGATACGAGAAATGGGTTCTTATTTTTCATATTAATTATGCAAGGCCCACTCAGGTGATATTAGGCAGCGTGGGTGTAATAACAGGATACAGCGAAACGTATTTGACAGAACATTTCTCAATGACTTTAAGGGATGAGTTTACGGAACTCGGGACGTAATGGCACATGTAAAAGCAACTAAAGTCATTAGTCTATTGCTAAAAATGGAAAACCGCATCAATCTTCGCGAATTATCAGCGAATTTCTATCCCCGGTATTTTTTTGGGCAGAAAATGGGAAATTTTCGCACGTCACAGCTCTCGCAGTAATAATTATTTCATCGCAGAGACTCTCTGCAAACGGAGATTCTTTCTCTGATCTTTATTTTTACAATCCACATCTCTCAGCTCGTCCCTCTTATTTTGCCTTCTTTTCATCTCTTTTCCTGCCATCACCACCGTGTTTGTCTCTTTCCCACGTTAAAACCTTTCCTCTTCTTTTATATTTTCACTTATCCCTATCAATTTTTGGTCGCTTCCTTCTAAATAGAAGGGAAAGAGGTTCAGTCCCATTAAAGCCATTATTTTTTCTTCTGTTTTCTCCGTCTCTATTAATAACGCCGAAATAGTTCATCCATACTGCTTTCACGGCATATTATTTTCATTTCTTAGGATCTTTTCATTCATTCTTCCTTCCTTTTTAATCCTTCCTCCCTCAATGTACATATTTTGCGGGGGATTTCACGGGTCTTTTACAAATATTTTCGCGGACGAACGTTTTCATTCAGAATGACGGCCATTGCAGCTTTCTTGACGTCGATGAATTGAAAAGTCATCCATTGGCTCTATTCCTTGGGGAGAAAAGAGTATTTCTGTTTTATTTTCGTTCATTAGTGGGAATTTTCAGCATGAAGGAGTATTTATCTATCTCAATGACCATACTGATTGTTTTCTAAATTTTTTGTGTAGTATTTGTATTTATCCGAATTAAATCCTACTTTAAATTTCAGAGATATTATATTGCGCCCTTCGTAAATGTAAAACACGGTATATCACCTGANTCAAGCCTTTGTTTAAATCTTCTATCTTCTATAGATACCCGTCCAGCGTCCTAAAGCATATGAGTAACGTTCACTGATTTTTCGTAGCAATATTTTACGAAATGTGTCATCTTTTGTTGTACCTCTTCTAATTCTTGAGAACAGCACTTACCAGCAGGGTTCCATACATTACATACGAGTACATACTGAAAGTGAGGTCTAACTAACGCAAAGTGACATCGCTCACTGACTCTTTCGCTCCCACCGGGTATTATCTTGAATAATCCGAGTGATTGTAATGAGTGAGTCACTAAAATGTTATGTCTACTAGTATAATGTGATAAATTTGAATTGATAATAAATTTGTTGAGTTAGCAGTAAAACAAATTAATTATTATTTGTTCTAGACATTCCCATCCTGCTTACAATGAAAATCATTCGTTTTAGAGCAACAAGGAAGATAATAAATAGTACTAAATTTCGATGTATTAAAAAACTGCAGTATCTACAGTAACTGCAGACTTTGTTTGGTCACGACGGAAATCTTTTTAGATTCGTGAAAGTCTTTTCAGTACTTAAAAATCCAGAGGAAGAAAACCCAGCAATCGTTGTCGATTAACTCTGAATTATTTCTACATATTTCATGATCTTGTACATACTAGGAAGCATTTTCAAACGCAACAAGTAGACTAGAGATATGCTTGGCTAACAAAATTATAGTAATAAAATCGGAAAAATGAAATTACTATCATTTTATCAAAATGCCCACAGAACAAGAGATAGCGAAATGAACTATTACGGTGCAAAGTAAAACTTTAGGGTGTGTGACCGTATTAATTCTTTCCTTTCAGCTGATTCAACTCCTCATGTCACAAATTAAAGAAGAAGAAAATATCAGTTACTTTGATTTTCCCAGTCCGAATCTCAAAGAAACATATTCATCCACCTTTCCACCGTTTTCATAGAGAATAACTATTTTTTTAGATACACCATAATCTTTGTAAAACCTACCTTTCCACTATTCTCAATACATTTTGGTGTATTGCAGAGCTACGTTCTCAGGCAGTCATCTTAAGGAAACCTTAATATTTAATCTGGAAGCACTGTGCGGCTCCTTGTGTAAGTGATTTGTAGGTAAAATTGAAAATGAAACTGAGTTAATGTCAGCTACTATTATTTTTATTTAGATTCCGTTATGAAACATAGGATTCCATGAAATGTAATTTGATTGTCTAAATTACTTATTCAGCTTGAAATCAAGTTATAAATTAAAAAGCTAGAACATGAGATACAGAAAATTAAGAAGGAAAAGTGAAGTTATTAGTCACCTTGACTAAAACCAGTGGAAGCAATTTTCCGTATGATTTTATGTTATATTATTATTATTTCAATCTTACGGCGAAGTTAGACTAAAATGGACTCTCTTCCACCTAACCTCTGGTGATATTTATATGATAACAATATTATACTAATAAACAATTCCACTACAATTAACTTAAATCTAGGAAAATGAATCAATAAATCCATACAAATCGGTAAACATAGCGACGAGATAATTAGCAAGATATTAGATGCAAACTAAAGGACAGTCTATGTTGTTCGTATTTCTTTAGGAAAATTACAAGTGCTAATTCCAATTTTTATTATATTTATTTAAGCTATCTTCATTTTAATAGTATGATTACGACATGTAATGACGTATTCGCATAATTATCAAATTAGAGTTTAATACTCTCTATACGCAAACTATAAATACAATTCCACAAGTAAAACCTAAACACTTAGGTCAAGTGATGCTCTAAAGATGATGTAGAATCAACACAGTTGTTATCGTACATACATTTTTCTTGTGGAATAGTTCGTGTATAGATTACCAATTGAGCATTACACTTATATGAATAATTACTAACAATAAGTATTATATTCAAGAGAATTATGTATTTCAAGATTTTCAAATACTAGTGAAGGATAGTTTTGGCCATACAACCTCAAAGGTTTTCCGTCTTCTTGAGTAAAAAGTCTCAACTTACCAGATACGTTCTTACGAATCATGCAATTATTTTCAATTGCAGATGTTGCGTGCGGAATAAGGAAGTTATGGTTGAAAGGAATGAAAAATGCGTGAATGAAGAGGCAGAGTCGTAGGATTAGAGGAAGAACCGGGCTTAATTTTTAACGTCTACGTTCGAATTATAGATGTAGTCGTTAGAGCGTTGGTCAGGTGGTAATGCTCTTTGTGACCAATCACCCTTTTAATATTCTTCCCACATCCCTTAACGAGGCGACGCCAAGGTGTTTGGATCTTTCCGAGTGGACGTAATTGGAGCGCCCGTTGCTGTTTAGCTGTCTCTTACTCCAATAATCCGGAGGAAAACAGGGAAGAGGGAAAGTTTTTGAATATTAACCGCACAACCATCGCCGGAATTCGTATCTGGTTGTTGACATTCTCTCTCGCCCCTCTATTCTTCTGCCGTCTAGTCTACTTATATTTTCATTTACCCTGTGCAAATGCCCTTGGTTGTACTTCTTGACGTATGTCTTTCTCATATATTTTGCTACGGTTATCCAGTAATATTTGGAATATGAGGCGCCGTCAGGAAAGCAGTTTATATAGGACTAAATTAAAAGGAGGAAAATAATCATAAATCATAAAGCCTTCTGATATAGTGAGTAATTATATAATTGCTTTAATTTCGAAAATTATATGAAAAATTGCAAACGAGGACGAAATAAAGTGATACTATGGAACTGTTTCGTATTACGAATGCGCATCAGCATTAGCGGCACCTTAATTTCAGTTAGTGTACTACTCATTACCTCAATTAATTTCTTAAAGTAAGGTATCAGATTTTGTTATATATGTATTTATTGAAAAACTAACATCTCCTTACCTTTAATTGTATTTGGGCAGAAATTTCCCGCTCATAATTCAATTAACTTGGGTTTCAACATCGCGTTTGGTACATTTCCCCTATCAATCACGACGGAACTTATTGAATTGTGTCTATAATAATTGAATAAATAGTTTATTATAGTGTAAAAATTAGTAAACGTCAACCATAACACAATTAAAAGCGGGAAATGTTAGCTAAATCCCTAAAAGTAACTTTATGAAATGTTATAAATTTTCTTTGTACACTTATTTTTGCTAAAATGCTCGTAAAACTGTTTTCATTTCTTGCACGCTTCATTTTTTACTAACATATGTTGGAAATAATGGTTTTGCGAAATCAAGTAAATATAAAAGAAGAGAAATTGAACCAAGATTATTATTTTGGCCGTGGAATATTCTTTTCGACTCAAAACTGCGAGAATCTTGATAAAATACGTGTAAGTTTCAAGTCATAAACAACCTATCTCCATGACGGCAAAGGTAATTCTTGTATTCGAGCAGATACATTTCTCCTTAAGAATATACGTGAATTCGCGGAATTTCTGCCCATATAGAATTAATGATAGGAAGATTTTAGTCTTTATGATGAGGCAATAACTTGAGATTCAAACGTATGCAATTTCTAGAAACAAATCATTGGGCCAAGGATATGAGCATTTCTTAGTCGGCATTTAATTTTTAAATTTAGTTTCATGTTGCTTTGGCATTATCAATATGACGAGGAAACAAGATATTTATCAGTACAGAGAGAGAAAAGGGAAAATTATTGGGGGACAAACGGATTTTTAACAATAATGAGGTTTTAGTGCAACGAATTTATGTAATTCTAACGAAGTACATAACGTAATAAGTGTCCTGAGGTATGTTTTCATGAAAAATATTTACAGAAACTTATGGTAGGAATAAGTTACGCATTCAAACATAGATTTAGATTTCAGGTATATCAAATTGTGTCATGGTTGACAAAGGCGCTTACCAAACACGATTGTTGATGCCGAGCTCATTTCATTATCTTATTTGAATACACTTGATATTCACGCCCTAAAAAAGGTAATGGTGAGAGGATAATAGTCTTTTTCCTCACCAATTTTGTTTAAAATTGAAAATACATATTTTATGAAAGTTGACATCATAGTTATAATTTCAAAATATTCTTTTATGAGAGGAATTTTATTCGAAAATAATCCAGTGTCAAACAAGCGAACAACCGGGTTAAAATTTAAATCGTTATAAACTTACAATTCACGCTCTCTGGCTTTGAAGAACGAGATGTATACAATATTAGATATATATTTGAAATAAGTTCAATTAAGTTCCGCTATGTTTAATTAGCAATTATTATACCACGCATAAATTATCATTAAAGATGCCTTTCTATCATTTTGTAATCTATAACTATTTTCTATCATGAGATTGCATTTAAGTGATAAATTTACCATCATCATGTGTCACATTGTCAGCTAGTAGAAATATAGATATGAAGAAAAAAATTTGAGCAAGGATGTATTCATAAATACGCTTAATCTATTAATGCCACTCGAAAATTAGCAATATAATGGTAAAAGTATGCATTTTTGGCCTCGTGGGAAGTTTAAAAATATATCTCCTGTTGGTATAAACCTAGCATTCTCCGACACAATGGTGAAATTCAATTTCTTTGAGATTGCGAGAAAGTATTTCGAAAATAAAATTAAAAAAGCATGGAGTGATATTCATGATAAAAATAGTTATAAATTGAAATTTAATCAAAATTTAAGCCGAACTGTTATTTATCATAGACTTTCAACATGATACTTTTAGTAAAAGCTTTGAATTTTAGACTATTGTACATGCAAAGCCGAGTTATGAGGTATTCTATTTGCTACCTGATATGCTTTTATAAGACAGCTTATTTACACCCCATAATCGTTTCTAATTCTTTTCCGACGTCCTCTCATTAGCATCTCAACCTTTACGTAGCGACCTTATGGCGCATCAGCCATACGCTTTCATGGAATTCTGCGGTTTTTCCTTCATCGTGCAACTTTGCCCTTCATGTCCGAATTTCCTCTCCCCATTCATTTTATACAACTTGTGCACGGCCGTGAAAATACCAAAAATTTTTTAATTGTGACGCAAAGTTGACTATATATCACATCGCAGTGGGTTTTCACGGCGAGACGTCCACCATTTACAAATTGCTGTCTCAAACAGAAACCATTGCGTCGTTCCGTAGCCATGAGTTTGGGAGTACTTGTCATAGAAAACTGTCTAGGTTTTTGTAATAGATTTTAGTGGAGCAAGAATTAGATGCTTAAGCCATGAGCTTTTTAGGGTAATTGAAATGTCTCTGAGAATCATTCCTACTGAATAAGATTGTTACATGCTGAGTTTCGTAACACATATCCACTTGCTAAGCTAACAGAAAATTGAAAAAACTTCCTCTATAATTTTATTTTTTCATATTTTATAATCTTAACGTGGGAAGTATGCTGGAATAAGAGTGGGTACAAATCCAAATGATTCATGAATTTCGAAAAGAAAGTCCAACCTCCGTAACCTTTGTATCTTCGGGGAGAATTTTTCCTTCTAGTGTAGTGTATTGTAAATTTACACTTTTGGTATTATAGTGAAGTGTAAATGATGCGTTATCGGGAGTAAAAGTTCAATGATCCATATATGATATTTCTCTATGCAGAAGATTACCTTATGGTTTATATATCAATTCTTTTAGCAGGCTAACTTTACGTGATATTACGAGGATTACGCGAAGAAAAATTTATTACGTTCTATTAAGTGAAAGATAATTCATACGCAATAGCATAGGGTGTATTCCCATTCTTCGCATAGGGAGACGGGAACCAAGGACGATTCAGGGCCCCAAAACAAGTCTCCACTCGGGTCTAGTGAAGATCTTTAGCAAGGGGGCCCATAATCATTCGGCCACGCCACCAATAACATGACTTCTAAGCCTAGAAATTCATCATCAGAACTTCATAGAGAGTTTTAAAAGAAGAGAAGACCATATTATGAGTAAATACCAAAATGACGCAAAGAATTTCAGTCGTAAGCTGTAAAGGGACTCCTAACCGTGAAAAATGTCACGTATCTTATGCCTCACTTAATGGAATGCTCATCAAAAAAGAAATTCGAGATGGTAATATTAAACATGCGGGATATTTTCCCCTCTTATCGTCCTCCACGACGCATAACTCATTAAAGAGGTGAACTTGATTGACTTCACCTCTGCTCCGCCGGTTTCACCTTTCCACGGCAAATAATCACAGCAGCCACGGATCCATTGTCTAGCTTGAAGGGCTGCTGCCGCTAGCATATCCCGAATTTGTGCGGAAATAATTCGCTAGGTGACATTGATTGAATGAAAATTGTGTTCATTGGATTCGAATTCTCAAATTGAAGCAAGTAACAAGGTTCTTTGGTTTGGAAAGCCACTTCCAATCACACCAAATTCAATACATATATGAAAGAATATGCGGACATTAGATGGAAATTTATACCTTCAATATTATTGTTAAATTTTGTTTGTTTTGCTTTTTTGAGGTACTATAAACATTTTCTTTTGTTATTTATGAAAAATACATTTATCATACCTCAAAAATACTGCTAATAGGCACTTCATATTCTCGAAATTATTCGGTACAGGAAAAACGATTACAGGACTCATTTACGGCTGTCAAGAAATGTTGCTATACAAGTAATATCTTTGTATTACTGTTCTATGACGTAAAGAAGACAACATTTTCTTCAATAGACTGAGAAAGGATTCGCCCTTGTTGGTATTTATTGAGTGTAAGGCTATTTCAATTTTAGTATATACTTCTATACAAGAAATTGGTCGATTGTAGCTCTGATCTGAGGCAGCAAACGTGTTAATACAACATGTTTACATGCAGTTTGCAGTATTGTCATGTAAACCTGTTGGATTACATGCAGTGTAAACCTGTTGTATGACTGAACAGATTTGGCAGCTGCTGGCGGAAAGATTCGGTTTTCCCCATGTTATCTGCAGGGTTTTTTCTAAGCCTGCTTCTTCCTTATTCCGTCGAAACTCTATGAGCATTTACGAGATCCTCCGAAAGATAACCAATAACATGCGGGAAATTTTTAGAATGCATTATCCTCGTTAACGTAGTATCCAAATTTTATATTTCATAATTTCCCCTTTACAAATCATGGGATATCCTTCTGTCTAATCTGACTGTAACACACTGTCACACCATTTACAGTGCATCAATTCTAGGAATGGTACGACTTTTTTCATAGTTTTAAAAAGGACTGGTAGTATTGAGAACTGTTATATCTTTTTTCAATAATTTGACTTTATACCAAAGCAGAGCCATAAATAAAAATAGCATTGTATGAATTACTATTAGTATCACAATTTCACGTCATTATCGACATAAAACTGCCATTGCCATTCCATTTATTTAATTAAGTATTTCTTTATCCCTTTTTCATTTAATTTAATTAAAATTAATAATTATTTTTCCATCTATTCACTACATGTACTACTTGCTCACTTTATTCTTACACAGTATACAATTTAAAAATATTTGTTTATATAATGGTCATTATCTAGAAAATATATAAATTATTCCATTATATCTTATGGTTACTTATCGTTAATATCAACGTCAATGAATTCCCTTAGGTGTTAAATCGGTTCAATGTGATCGTTGTTTAGTGAATGTTAGACGCTTAGTATAAGCGTAGCTATGAGCAAACGATAATAAAAATTACGAGCCATTTAATTGCTACATCATGATATTTTCGAGTTTATATCTTTTTTGAAAATATGACCAAAATTTCGAGTGAGAACCTTCTCGAAATTTATCGCGAATCATCATAAAATTCGATCCTTTCATCTGTAAAACTTTCATCAGTTTGTCCAAACTGGCTTCTCATCCTCGAGTCGGATAGGGTTTCGCCCCTCTGTCTTCTTACGTCTTCATCAAGCAATATTTTACGAGATGTACCGGAATTTTTCAGGTGTCAGTCGGCAAAACACAAGAAGAAAGAAAGGAACAACTGCATAATGTCTCTTGGATGAATTTAATGACAATTATACATCCCTCCAACAAGCAGGAGCAGAAGCTCCTAACATATTGCAGCAATTAAAGTCAAAGTAATCGTTAACTTTCCATATTCATGAAAGGTAAGAGCAATTTTCATGTAGGCAATTAACTTTCACGTATATTTATTGGTGTTGGATTCCTAATAGGTGGAAAATGACGATATATTTTCCAGGTATTTAAATGATCAGAGAGAATATAGGAGTAAAAATATGACATTAAAAAACTGTGTTCAGACTACATTGCGTATTACATACATTTGGAAGATTCACAGCTGTGAATTTATGTATTTGTGATTTATGTGTAATTGCGTCATTTATGATTCTCTATAATAAATATCTCAAACCTTTTTAAAGTAATCGTTTAAGTCATTTATTAATTAACTTAAAATACAAATGATTTTTCTGTAACAAAGTGGGATAGTAGTCTTTTAATATTATGCTATTTGGTTATTTTTTTTACAAACATTTTTTCGTCTTCGACATCGTTTGATATAGATATTTTAAAGTAAATGCGATTAAAAATACTCGGTAAAGTAATGCAGAAAAACGTATGTTTGAGGTAAATTTTACGTAAAATTCAATCCAAAAGAGAAGTTTCCACCAGCATCGTTGAATAATATCTTTATAAAGGTAAAATTGACCGTAGAATTTCTCATATCCACTGATGTCAATTCTGTTTCAACGAGTTGCTATTTTCATTATCAAATATGGAAAACGATCGGCTAGTAACAACAAAACCTCAATACTGATTTAAAATTCTAGACATACACGAGATGTTGAGCATCTCATATGGTTGAAAATTAGAGACTTTAGTTCCAGTTGTAATTAAATTAACGTTAATCCTCTTTTTCATTAGGAAAATATTCTCACTCAAAAATTCGAAGTATATAACACAATTTTAGGACTAATTTATTCAAATGATTTTGTATCGCTTTTAGGATTTTTCCGTATAAACTTCTACGATGGATTTGGTGTGTTAGAAGAGATTTAGCCTAATATTTTTTCTGAATGGAGACACCATTTATTTATTCACGCGGAGGAGGTAAAATATTTTATTCGAATTGGGTTGTTGGATCTCCATTATTCAAGAAAAATGACAAGTGCTTTTTTGTATGATAAAAATTTTCGAAATATAGAAAACAGCTAGAAAGATAGCTACTTAGTCTGCAACGACGAAGCGTAATATTACAGACGCCCCTTTAAATGAAGGAAGAATTTTAATCAATAAATATTTTGATATAGGCTCGTCTTTTTCTTTTTCCTTCATTCAAAGACTTTTTTCCTCCAGTACTTCATGAATAGTTGCAGAATTGTGCAATTTAAACCTGAAGCGACAATGATTCGGCCAGCGGAGAGGAGAGGACAAGGAAATATAGCTCGAAATGTCATTCTATAAGGTATGAAATATTCCAGCGCATTAAAATCCAACCGTTGAAATGATTCCAGTGACCCCGTACCCTGACATCCATCGCCTTTCCTCACCTATTCTTCTTCCGCGGACCGTCTCCATTCACGCCGTCTTCAACCCCCGCACTGATCAGCATCCATTCTCCACTGAGAGATGTGTCGCTGTAACCCCTTTCGACACCCACACACAACCAAACGCCTCTTCGGGTCCACATCTGCACATCATCCTCACCTCCCACCCCCAAGTGGGGGAGGGAATCTTCCCTCTCCCCTCTGCTTGAAGAGGGCATGCGTGCTCTCTTTGGCCGTTTGGAGGGATGACTGTCCCCCACTCTTTTTAGGGTGGGGGCTAGGAGGGGAGAGGAGGGGTCCTCCGGGTATAAGGACACCCGTGGCCTCACCTGCGGAATTCAACTAGCGGCAACCACAGAGGAATCGCTTAGGACATCCACGAGCACTTGTTACCGGAGATTTTACACGTGAGTAAAAGAGTTTTGCTCTCAATTGGGAAAGGTGGTTGTACTAAACGTGCATGACTCTCATGCACTCGAATGTATTCTTACTTACTCGAATTAATTCTCGTTCTTTTATAAACTATTGAAACTTTCAAAATTTACCAAAGTAATGGAACCACCCGCGTTTGTCATCGAAATATTTTACCAAAGTTATCGGGATTTTAATGTACGTAAGTTAGGATTTTTCCGTTGGATATATAACGCTTCTCGTTTAATATTTTATAGCCTTTCAGAATAAATAAATGTTTATGGGAGAAAACCGTTGTGGTTGCTAAAACTAGCAGCATTTCATGGCAGTGTTACAAGTTTTACAATTCCCAGATCAATCATTCTTCCCATATTTCGCCACTCTTTCAACAGAAAACGATTGAAATTTCTCTCTGAATCTCTCTTTCTCGAGACAGACTTTGGAAGTCCTTATCCCGAATTTTATTTTACTCGAAACTTTTTATACTGAACATTATAGTTTATGCCTTGCTTACGCTTTCGCCTCGGAGAACTAACGCAGCAGCTTAGTTCTTCCAAAACTCCTCCTCAGCCTTTCCTTTCGCGATGGTCAGAGAGATGGTTTTCCTTGCAATTTGTTTCTCACGGGGCGTAAACTTTCCTCAAAATCTAAATTAGTTTCCCCAAAACTCTCTTTCATCCTTTTATCCCTTCCAAGTTGCTCTGCATTAAGATTTTCTCTCGCGCCCCTCCCACTTCCAGTTTGCAATCACCCTCTACCTCCACTCGCATCGGATGGCATCTCATTTCCTAATTCCTCCGCCCTCTTCGACACCGGCCGCATTCTTCTAAACAAGCGTCCTCATCCTCCCTTTCTTGCGCAAGGCGATCGTATTTTGCGGGCTTTAACCAATTTAATATCCTTCTTCAAATTCCCTCTCATTTCCACCGAGTTTCCGTCAGATTATTGCGAGACGCTTTTTCCCGCAAGCGTAGGTGTTTTCTCTTCCGAAGTAGACGAGAAAATTAGGGGCTGAAAAAACTATAATGGAATCGGGACTCGAAGGCGTTGAGGCAGAAGTTGAAGTTTCGAAGACTGGAGAGAGTTCCGTTGCTCCTCTTTGATGTTTCTCCTTCGACGTCTATTTGCCCGTTGATTTCGCCGTTTCACCGCTCGTTTTTGCTCCAGAAGTAATGAGCACTTGGAAAATTTCCGCCTAAAATGCTATCAAAGCAAACAATGCGACTCGAGAGAGGGGAATAGTAATTCAATTTGTACGCGAGACGGTGGATTGCTTTGCGAAGTCGAAGAAAAGCTCGGGCGAGTTTTCTAGTTTTCTGGGTGCATTTCACCTTTAAAAGTTCGACTTCGAAATCACCTTCGTATATGAAATTCGAACTATTTTCGATTGAAATCTGAGTCTTAATAATATATGTAAGTCATTTCAGTATTTCGCGAATTTAAGCGAATAAAATTCATCCGCTGATCAAGGTTCTAAGCTGCGACTTTCACACGAGTAATTCAACAATACGTACCCTTCAATGAAGGTTCTACCTGCATCGTTAACCACATTTTAGTAATTCCAACACTTGAAATTATACAGAAGGAGGTCGGTATAGGAAACGGAGTTTATTTTGGCGAAAACTGTATTTTCCGTGAATCATAAATATGAATCCCAAAGATAATTGTCAACCACTTTATTTTGGCCGACAATCCACCTACAAGGGCAATATTTAATCTTCAGCTGTTTACACGAAGAGTATATATTATGTAAGAGAAAGAAATTCCTCTTACGGTGCGCAGAGAGTTCCGAGGCTTTCTTAACTATTCCAGTCATTCGTGAAAGATTCAATATTTTTCTGTTTACTTCCGGAGTGATTCTTCGAATTTATGTCCTTTCGTCGTCGGACTTATTACGCTGCCAGAGAAGGGTCCAGTTCATTTGTTTTGGACTCCTCATTTTTATTTCAAAATATCTCTTCCATAAAAGAGACGCCATTCCTTTGCATTCCACCTAGGACCGCAGCATGAAAATATAAAGAGAAGATGTTAATCGGGGTTAAGAATTTCATTTGCTTTGGAAGGAATTGATCGTAAAATAAATAGGTAATTTCTATTCCGTATTCCATCTCATTTCATACTGCTGAATTTTCTGAAATCTCAAATCCTTTTCGCGTCACATCCTCCCGGATTCCCTTTGTAAACTCGTGCCAAACTTTTCTGCTCTCTCCTTGCGGAGAATGGATTACTTTGGAAGGGTAATTCTCGATATTTGCTCATTCCTTGTTTTTCTTAATCTTTGCCCTTAGAATTATTCAGAAAGAAGATACGAATTTTCTAAAAATACGCATTTTCATCAATAATTCTTGGCTGAAGCACCCTCTTGTGCAATAGCTTTCCTATTCTTCATTTTATTTCAAATAAACAACTTTCATGCAAAGACCCTCGAAAGCAGACCTGCAAAACTAATAAGAATGGAAGGACCGCAAGAATATTACGAAAAGCGATCGCGATTGCAGAAAAATTTAGGGAAAATGATGATAATTTTTTATAATATACAAAGAATATTTATTTAAAAATAAAAAACGAAATCTTTCGTAGACTTAGAAATTCAAATGGTCGACTAAGTTCAAAATATTTCTGTTTATTTTACAAAAGTTCTTCTCAGTAAAAGGAAATAACACTGATGAAGTAGCGGAATATTTTATAGAAAAGTTCAAGGAATTGGATGTTAAGGTAGAAATTAGGTTAAAAATCACCCTTTTCATTTCACATGTTATATGCTGGGTTTTTCTATTTATTTAAATTTGAAAGTAGATGATTGGTGGTTACTCTTAAAATTCATTTTTCAATAGCGAATTCCTGATTACTGCCTGTCATTCGCAAATTTTAAATAATTACCGATTTTCGTTAATAGAGACAGTTTCATAAACTCACTGTCGATCGCAGGGAGAATCCAAGCTGTCCGCATGTGACCTTGCCCACTATGAAAAGGTAGTTTATCTCCAGTTATTCCATGTGTTAATATACAAATGTGAGACGTATGAGTGTTTAAATAATTCTCCCGAGGATATGGTTTGGACTTAAAAAATTTAATAACTTCAATAGCGTACTGTCCACTAATGTTTCTTTGTTCCCCAATCGTAGAAAGTTTTTTTTAAATAGTAAATTGTATTTCAACACATAGGAATAGTGGATAAGACTCGTAGAATTGTTAGGAGAAAATTCCCTTCCTACTAGTTTGGCGGTTCTTGTTGCTGGATATGAATTTAAGGATCGTAAATTAAATTTAAGTGCATGATGAAAGCGGTAACGCGATAATTATTCGATTAATTTTACGAAAGAGGAAATTCCCATTTTCAAGTCTAGAGATATTGTTTCGAAGGCATCAAAAGAGTGTGTGGATCTCGTGGTTGAATGGGTGAGATGAACTTCCTTCAAAATTATCTTCTGTTTGTCATATTTTCTACGCAGTGATATCTTTGGAGGACTTTATTTTACGAGAAGTCAGTTAGCACTGACGAGGTCATCCCAACAAATCCTACAGTCATTTCTCCATGTTTTTCCATTCACGTTCAACCAAGTTTCCTGAAGCATACAAATTTTCCAAGAAAAAATAAGTTCAGAAAGTGCCATAATTCTCAACATGTAGCACTAAATTTTACCAGCCTTTGACGTTAAAACATTATACGTCATGTAGATACACGAACAGGAGGATATAAAATATTAGTATCATCTTCAATAAGATCCAGATTATTAATTATTAGGAGGCGAACTGTGTACCCATAAAACGGTTGTGGACACCAGATAAGGAACTCAACCGCGTAGAAGTATAACCTCTGATGAAACGGCCACCAAATGTATATAAAAAAGTTTCGTTGAATTTCATAGCGTTTCTTGGGAGTACGAGACTAATATTATAGGAATTGTTAACCGACTAACCTCGTAAAACGAAATTAAGTTCGGAAATTGGGAGTGCCAACCGAGGAACGCTCAACATACTCGCAATAAAGTAAATATACCGTGTCGGAGAGGCTGGCCGGAATCTCGGCTGGAAAAAATATAAGTCGACGTATTGGGTCGTAGAAAACGTACGCGTCTCCATAACCGTATCACTGGGATATGGAGAAGGAGAGGTGATTGCCGATCGGAACTGGTGGACGAAAATCTAATCGGACCGATGAGTGAGGCGAGAAGAGCTAAGTTTGCCATGTGCCAGAATTCCTTACGGGAACGGCGAAAAAAACTGAAGCGAAGCTGTGAATATGCGGTTTAATTTTCCCAGGCTGTGGCAAACATGGACGCGAAGAATATCGGAATATCGGTCCATCATTACGTGGTCGGTTAGGCCGCTTAGGACAACGGTGAGCATTTTCATTAACGTCTACGTCGTAGAAGCCCTAGATCAGATAACAGTCGTTGCCGTGTTGGACTTAACGAAACTTAAATAAATAGCATAAGGTCGTATATTTTCTTCTTGGAAGGATAGTGTGTGATCACGTAAGACAATTAGTTGCATTTCCTCTAATAAGTACTTTACCTAGTTTTTTATCCAGAAACTTCCTTTTAATTAATAAAAAATATTCCTTAAAACAAATTTTCCTCAATTTTGTTTTTGTTAAATGTTACTCTTTTTTCTTTGAAAAATACCGTACGAGAAACAGCGTGCTTCGGAAAGGTTCGAGATTCTTATTTCCCTGCCATCAAGAGGGGAGGTAATAAGGGAGAAATGATACGTATTTCTCCAGGGCTATTTCATTTTCTCGAGTCTTTGAAAACTGTGAAATATTGCATCATTTATAGAGCGAGGGGTATAGCTGTGATGATAGAACAGCTGTTCATGAAGAGAGTGGGATCAGGTGTTTCTATGAAAATGCATCGCCGTGCATGCATTTTCGTCCTCGCCGCCAACATCAGTTACGGGAATGTAAAGTAGAATATTGTTTGAGAAGCGATAGAAGGTACGAAAAACCAACCAACCAACTTCCATAGTTCAAAACTTTTCGTGTGATCAATGCAACCGCATGTACACCAACAACAAGCTTTGAGGTTTACTTTTCCTCAAATTGAAAGCTCTTTATATTTACGCGGCGATTCTAAAACATAGCACTGGGCCTATGATCCGGTAAAATATTTTGCTCCTTACTTACTTCCTCATTACAATTCGGAGCACCTGAGTACCAATCTTTATGCATAGGATCTAATTTCCAAAATCCTGTCATCTTCTAGCCCATTCGGTTGTTGATACGAAATTTCATAAAATACTCGGAGGTATAAAATTGAGTCTAAGGTAAGTATCGTGGTAAAAATCATCTATATTTTCTAATCTTGATATTCTACTCACTATTGCATTGGTGATGATGATAACCGTTGAGAATTTTTCAATTCCTATCTCTGGTCCTTTAAGGTTTTTGAGAAATGAAATAGGCGTCATTTCCGCAAGTTTCCCCTCGAATCTCATCAATTTAGCGGGGCGAATGCTTTCAAGGTTACAAAACCACTGCTCTCCATCACACAATTTCCTCTGTCTTCCCCACTTCTAATCTGCCCCTCCCACCGGTCATCTGGACAATGCTTCAATGCTCCCTACCTTCGAAATCTCTCGATCACTTCCCACGACCGTAGTAATTTTTTGACCAGCACCCTTTCGTTTTCGTGTACAAATTTCTCTTTCGAAGAAAATGCAAAGAAGTTCTTGTAAAATCATCGGATCGCGTAGCAGTCAATTTTCCATCATTATTGCGATGATATTGATACTCATTCTGCGATGATAGTAATTTACTAGTTCCAGACTGCTTTCTAACTCCGTCCAAATGAAAGTTCGTTCGCTCGAATATCATTCTGCAAGTATTTTAATAAGCTGGCGAATAGTTGCCCTTTTGAATCTCATTTGTATATTCTCGTTTAACTTGACAGCTCTTCCAAAGGGATGACATTCCATTGAAGCAAAAGTAGATGCCGAAAAAGATAAAATGTACTTCTCATAAAGAAATTCTTTTCGCGTAGGAGTATTAAATTGCTTGGGGCAATAAAATATCTAGCTTCACAATAAATAAACGAAGCAAGAAGGGAAAATTCTTTCACCGAGCTAGAAAACTCCCTTGCATTCAGTGATTTACCGGAATATAGAGAAAATATTCCTCAATTTCCATTGTTTTGATCTGATTTGGTTTCTATCAAATCTTATATTGTAAAGAAATAATTATCTTGTTGATATTTTATTGTATGAAAACTATCTTAACACGTTCACTGTTGGAGTGGTATTACCAATGAAATATCGCTGTGAACTTAATAAGGTGGGGCATCCGAGCATTGGAAATAGAGGTATCCGCAGTGAATGTGTTAATACAAATTTCCTGGTTAAACGGCTCAGAAGTATGAATAATCTTTATCTAGTAACATTAGTTGAACAAAATTCTGCAAATCTAGCATTGAATTGTTTGACCTATCTTATTTAAAATAATACAAAATGTTTGAGTAAGAGATTAGGTCGCTGTACCTGAGTTTAATCTGTCGAGAAGCTATAATTTATATCATTTTCTCTTAATTTGAAAATTTATTTTAAAATATCGAGCAATTGCAAGTGAATGATAAAACTTACGTAATGATATTACGAAAACTGCAAACAACTGCATTAATAGAGGAACATAACATGTTAAATCGGAATACACCAACGAGTGCATTTTGTTGAATCTATACTGAGAATGGTAGAAATAGACGTTTATGATTTACGAGCACATCTCAAAATACCATCACGAATCAATTTGGATTTATATTTAGTTTGTCCGCTCTAATTATTATCTTATATTATCTTTCTATATTATATTACCCCGTATCTGATTCAGATGTTTGTGCGAGGAAAATGGAATTCGCCCAAATATTCTCTAGCAAATCGAGATAAATCCATCATCCGAGTACCCTCGCCCGTCATGTATTTTTCTCCGAGGAAATTTTTTCTGAAAAAAGTAGGTTATATCTCTCTCGCAACATTCCCTTTCCATTTGCTTCATAGAAACCTTCTTCGTCCTTTCTGAAAAGTACCCTCTGCGTCTTTCTTAACCTTTTCTCAGCATACATGAATATCATCCCTCCCTTTCTTTTCTTCGTTTCTTTCAGCGTGTTGATATCTTTGGATGACAACCTCCACCACAAACCCACGTTAGATTCATTCACAGGTGTATCCAAATTCTATGGTAATCATTTCCGGACAGTTTGTGGCTCCCATTCACCCAAGGCGCTTGAACTCTGCCCCACAGCTTATCCAGTCTACAGTCCGACAAAAGCGGTCCCCAATCAACCTAAGCTTATCTTTCATGAACTTTCGTACAGTCGAACATATTATATATTACGTGAATCTACTTTTTCACAGAAAATTCTGTACTTCTACGAAAGAAGATCTATGTCATCCTTTTATAAATTCATAATGATGGCCTTACACACTGTCAAGTGAACATCGGGGAGATTAAAACAAATTTGTACTGATTATTGCCCCGGTATTTTTAGTGGATTGGATTGTTATGTGAGCCTATTAACAACTAGGACCATTCAGTGTCACAATGATGCTTTTTATCTTCATTAAAAAAAGCGGTATTTACTGAGGATGATAAAAACAAACTTTTATTCGCACCACTATATATATTTATTCCATGGTTACGGCGGTTCACGCCATCATCAGCCCTGACGAATAAATAATATTAGAACTAATTTATAATAGTGAGAATAGCGACGAATAAATTTATGTAGTGTTTATAGGGGTAACAATTTATTATTCTTTCTTCAATTATAGAGTCCTACCACAAAGTTATGCGTGAAGCAATTGATAGAATTAATCTTTCATGAACATATTTCATGCTGCATATTTTGATGGGTAAACAAGGTATACTTTCGTTACAGTTCATCCTTCCGGATATATATGAAGAACCATAGTTTTAACTCAGACTGTCCAAATAATTAGGATATGAACTACATTTTTACATGAATTTTGGATTTTAAGAAGATTTACCATTGTATGATTAAATTTACTAATAATTACTGTCATATCTACAACATTCTGTTGCTGCATCGAGTGCAAATGGCTTGTGGATATACTGAAAGATTTATCAGATGATTATATGGTATTGATATCCTGGTGTCTAATATTTGAATCATGCAATATCAAATTCAATCATCAAATCATGCAATATCAATTCAGCGTTATAATATTACATCCTTTTTTCCTTAGACTCATTCCCTTTTCGGAGACCTTATGTAAAATTTGGAGGACAAAAAGAAAAAAATAGTATAGTACACCGTGGAATTATTCAGGAGAGGTAGCTGCGCTTTAGCGTCAATTTTAATGCTAAATTGCTGACCCAAGATGAACTGCGTTTTTTGGGGTTTTCATCGCTCGACATACATTAACGAGGCTTAAACGCCCACTTTATGGCAGATCGGTTAGCAAAACAGACGCAGCTCGTTAAGGTTGATGTCTCCATCACAAATATCTCCGTTTAACGCTTCCATCTAAGTGATTAAAAACTCCCACGAATAGGTGACGACCGCGCATTTTTACGACGGGCATGTCATGCATCATCCACAGCGCGTTCAGGTGCAGCCGAAGAATTATTATGGCGAAATGGCTCCCTGTTCTTGAAATACTCAGAGAGGCAATTTGCATGAGGCACAAAAAGGGATATTTTGAAATTGCGAAATTTTCTCGCGGTTGAATTGTAAATTTCGCCTTTTCTCTCATACCAAAATAGTCTATCAAGCTTTAGAATCAAGATACTACAATTCCGTAAGGTAAAATGTATGAAAGATACGTACAATAAGAATATTTTCATACAATGTTTACACACAAACACCAGAAAATGGATATGGTTTATATTGGAAGTCATTCTCAAATATTTTACAAAATGGCTGGTGTTGTAAAGTTATTGACATTGAAATTATAAATATGCAATAGAGGAAGGGGAATCCTAGCCTTCAATATCGCTATCGCAAATCCTAAAAATATAACTTGACCGTCACTATCGTCGTGATAGCAAAAATTATCCCTCGAATTAGTAAAAAACATACTCTTGGGGTTCAGGGCGTTTCGGCAAAGGTATAAACTTAATAATTTCAGGTAGACCAATAACTGAGGAGAGAACCATTGCAGGTACAGCATATTTAGTCTTTTGGAATCAGCTTATAATCTCTGGGAAAGAGCCAAACTTGGCCCAGCGAAAGAAAGTAATGCATATGGGTATCGTCTCTGATCTCTCATTTCTAACCTTGGCATTTTTTGCCAAATTTTCTCGCGTGGGGGAATAACATAATGCAATAGAGTAGAAACGCAATTCAGTTTTGCCTCTCTGAGGTCGAGATATTACAAGGTCGAGGGAGATATAGCTAAGAGACGAAGAGGAAGCGTAGTAGGACAAGGAAGAGCGTCGGAGTCGATTGAGTAGGTTTGGGTGCCATGTCGTTGAGCGTCTTCAAGGCGAACCGAAGGATCCATAAGACGGCGGTAATAGACGCCCTAAAGGCTCCTTGCAAATGACGCAGGGCTTTCCTCTCG
Source organism: Ladona fulva (assembly GCA_000376725.2). Taxonomy (NCBI): domain Eukaryota; kingdom Metazoa; phylum Arthropoda; class Insecta; order Odonata; family Libellulidae; genus Ladona; species Ladona fulva. The sequence continues at coordinate 1,740,775 of KZ308415.1, forward strand.
GAGGATGAGGTCAAGCAAGAGTGGGGGAGAACATCCATCTCCGGTCGGAAGCTACAGGAGGAACACCGGCGGAGATCGCGGCGAATCCGCGCCTCGGAAAAGGTTAAGGAGACCGTTTCAAAACAAATTCTCGTCGGATAATATCGACGTCGCGATGTCGGGTGGGGAGGGGAGCTCTCCAGCGATGCCTTTTGGGAAGAAAAAGACCTCACAAGGCCTGCTGAATAATGGATTTAGGAAAAGACTCGAGGAGAGGGATGGGGCGGAAAATTTTATTTCATTTCACTCCCATTTTGCTTTGTTTTGCTACGTGGGTGAACGAGCCTTGGGCCTACACACTCTCCTTTCCATTTCAGTAATCGGCGCAAATCCTGTCCCAATTAATCCTCCTTGGGCGCCGTCGAGAAAAAGACTTTTGTCTTTCTTCAATCGTCTCCAAATCTTTATTCCCTCCTGACGTCCTATTTTCCTTCTCCGCTACGCCCGCCCCGAATTCTTTTGTTTTTACGACTCCTTGTGGAAACCTCTCTCCAGTCTCCCGCTGCTCTCGCCGGACTTCCCCGACTCCCTTTTCGACCAATTTCTTCCGCTTCTTTTTTCACCCTTTTTTGGAGCCGATTTCCTCAGATGACTGTTTTTTCTTTCCGCCGTCCAGAGGGGCAACGAGACTGGCGGACGCTTATATCCCGCGAACGCCGCTATCTCGTTACTTTTCTTTATGATGGCTCGTCCTTCGTAAGCTATCTCGGATGTGGGATGATTCTGATTTTGATAAGACCCTTCTTTGTTCTCTCTAGGTATTGGAACTCGATGACTTCTTCGCAAACTGTTCTTAATCGGTCTCTTTCAACTTAGACTGAGCATAAACTAAAATTCAACTTGGCGATTATGTCAATCACTCAGCTTTGTAATTCACTATAATTCTTAAATTTCGGACTGCTTCGTTACCCGGTGCATCTCGCTTCATTAAAATAATCTTAGCGTGTTTCTAACAAAAATTATTTGCAAAGAATTGAAGGTTTAACCCCAGATAACAAAGAAATACTCGTTTAGCTAAAAATGGGAGGTTTCATTTAAAAGTTATTGCGATTGGTGGAGATATTTTACAGTAATGCTGTTTAATGGGAAAATTTGGATGTACCAGATTCTGGTTTATTTGAGATTTCAATATTCCTATAGAGAGGCAACTCTGATATTGATAAAATATGTGTCAGGTGTGGGGTTCGAACCCACGCTCCCAGTTGGGAACCAGAACTTAAGTCTGGCGCCTTAGACCGCTCGGCCAACCTGACCTAGCGGAAGTTCAGTTTAGCATTGGTAAATAAGAAGAATCAGGTTGGCATTTAGTGTACCTCTTAGAGTGAATTAGTTTGAAGAGAAAACTTAACAGTCACTCGGAGGAAAGAATAGACCCATTGTGGTTCACCCCTGGTGGAGGAAATGACCTATCGGAAACATTTGGAAATTAGACTGTCCAACAGACTGGTCTGGAAGATTGTTTTCCTGGCATTGGATGGCCTCTGACCTTTATAAATTCGGAATTAGTGTCTACTCTGTAGCTTAATCGAAGTCTGCCAATTTCTCAAGTGCTGATGAACAATTTTTAAGATGGGGCGTGCACGAAACTCTTGTTTTTACTTGCCAGAGTTGGTAAAGGCTGTAATGATCTGACTTGAAAAAAATCAATTGGTATTTGCATGCAAATCTACCGTACCCGTTACTTAGTCACCATTAAGTAATTATGATGTTAGTCTCATTTTTATACTACTGTTTGATCTTTATTTTTGTAGGATCTTAATATTTGAATAATCTTATGCTTTGAAGAATTTTAATTTAAATAACTACGCATATTTCATCACCAGGGTCGTGAATCTGAATTGATATCGACGAGTAAAGCAGATATTATGATTGATGGCGTTGGATTCGTGTTTAAAGAGTAGTCTTTGGGGAAACTGACGGACTAAATACAAGATGCTGAGGCGATAAGTTTACGATATTCACGAATTTTTCATGGACGAGCACTGTATAAGATTGATTTCCGGTTGAAGGACTTTTTCGAGTGTGTGAGAGCGAAAAATCAATCGCAGAAAGCTAACACGAGTTAACTTGCATGAAGCTCTCTATAAGGAAGCGGAACACTGTAGAAGTTTTTGGCAGCTGACGATTATTTATTTATATTTAGCTCTGCCACACAACGAAGGCAGAGTTGATAAGGTTTTTTCACAATTCGGGGCGGAAAGAAATGGAAGTGATTTGGACAGGGGTGGACGGAATGGCCAATTAAGGGAAGGAACGTCTCTCACTTTTCGATCCATCAAATGTCCCCGAATCCATTTAAATCCTCATCTCCTTTCCCTTCATTTACTTCTCCGCTCAAACTGGCAAATAGCATCTCCGTCCCTCACACCACCACCACCCTTCCTCACGTTGCATCCCATCACTCCTTTCCCGCAGTTTTCTTATCCTTCCCCTCCGGATGCTCCAAGTCGTCTCAAAGTGTCGTGACTGCGCTTTTCCCTTACGAAGATTTATCTACTCTGATTCGCCCCTTTATAAAACTCTTTTTGCTTATCCCTTCTGCGAAGAAAGGATTTCTCCCCTGGCCCCTGCACCCACTTCGTCAGCTTCCATTTTATGTGGTGCGTTCGCCACCCACGCTCCCTGGAGTGACGCCGATATAATTCCTCCGAAAGAGAGTGAAATTTTCCCACAGGGAGAGGATGTTGGACTGGGTTTTATCGAGCAGACCTATAGTGCCGAAAGGTCCTTAAATTCGGGCGAAAAAAACGGTTGTGTCTCGGGATGTAAAGGGGAACAGAGATGAGAGACCAGCAGCACTTCCGTAATTCGAACGCTCGACCTGCGGATGTTATTATTTTCGTTGTCATTTTGAACCTTTAGTAACCGTATCCGTTCTTTTAACGGGTCTATTAGAGTACTAGATGTCATCAGCTGATCTATTTAAGAATTCCGTTCCTATGATGCAGTGTGATTGTAAAATATCCAGAAATATTATAAAACAACGAACTTTAGGAGAAAATTTTTAAGTGTTACCACGGAAACTAAGAGTGCAGACATTTATTCCTTGGCGAATGAACCTTTCTTCTGATCCTGTCCGGAGTTAAATGTTATCATGGCAGTATCTGACTTGCTACTAAGTTCTGAAAGATTGTATTGATGTTGCTTTATATTGCTTACTTATATTGGGAGACTGGAAAACTATTCCTTTTGTCCTCATCATGTTTCCCTAGGAGGTAGACCTTCCCAGAGCATAAAAAATTCAAATAAATAAATAAATCGAGCTTTATTAGACATATATCGTCGTAACTTATGATGTGTACTAGATATTTCAACTTACTTTCAACTTTTTTGTGGAAAATATTTCTGTTTGACTGGCCATTTCTGAAAGGCTTTAATTGGTTACAGGATGGTTAAAGATAGAATCCCTAATATACCTCTTTAGAGATACATTTCAATTATTTGGAGCAGCGTGAAAACTTGAAAACAAAAAGAAAGCATGTGCTTACAAAACAATAAACTTTTTTCATATTTCAACGTAAGCAGTAAATCAAGCAATCAGTCTCCCCAACTCCTTCCAAGTGTATTTTAAATCCTCTAAGCTACTCTATGCTCGCAATCTTGTAATTATTTCGGAATGAAAAATTCGTGTCGTTTGCGGAATTTCGCTGAATTTCAATCTATCCGATCTCAAGAAACGGTTACATTTTTGTGTTTTCCCAAAATCGCAATCTTTTGTTAATAGTGAGCATGTATCCTTACAGTGAGCAATGGTTGTCATGAAATGTGAGGGTCATTGGATATGGGAGGCAAAACCAATCTGTTTGATTCAAAGGAAAGCAAATTTTGAAAGGACGAGAATAAGGAAGAGGAAAAAATATTAAGGCGTTTAAATGGAGAAGAGAGAGGAGCGTATGCGAGAAGTTGCACGATAAGAACAGTTAAGTACGTGGCGTAAGGAAAAAGTCGAAAAAGAAATCAGTAAAACGAGTAAAGGGCGTTGTAAACGAGTAAGAATGATAAATGACCAGTCCTAGAAAGAGACGATGGTGATAAAAATTTGTCTCGAAAAAGGCGGCATCTTAAAACTTTGACCGTAAAAATTGAAGCTGAGATGGATTCCTTGAATGGAAACAGAAGCCTCTATCAGAGAACATTAATGTATTTGGATCATTCAAAGTTCAATCACCCTAGCGAATGAGTCCGAAATCCAATGTGGTAGCTAAAATTAGAGTTAGCCGTTGGATGTTAGTGAAAGCAGCGGATAAACGTTACTTGTTAACTTCCTGGCTCTTCCTCATCAAGTTAAGGCGGAAATTTCCAAGGATGAAATTGAGCCGGATGTGGGAGATCAAATTGCTTTTGCAATTTCAGATGGTGAGTGGCTGCACACTTTGGAGGATGGAAACGGTGTTTTTTCAAATATCTAGGAAGGGTAATTGATACCGTTGGTTATACTTAATTTGAAATTGAGGGATACACTAGGTGGTTTTCAAAGAGGCAATGATTTAAGATCACCAAAAAAGTGGTAGTAGTATTGTTAAAAGTGCTTCGACGACTAAGGTCATATCGCACGTAGACCCCCACCGGGAATCGAACCCGGGACCGCTTTCACCACCAAAAAAGTTTTCAAAACATATCTTCGTGGGAAGATTCGGCAGATGAAGTATTTTTTGCTACTTAGTGGTAGATATAATTAAACCTCTTAAACACACACAAGTAAATTAATGAAAGATACCAACCAAAGCAAATTCCCTTTTTAATGATCGTGTGGGTAATGAAGCAGACCAATTTGTTTGAATTATGATAACGTTCCGTCGACCAAATACTGAAAGGAGAGTCATGTTCGCCCTTGAAAATGTTCTGTTTGATTAATTATTCCATCAGTAAGATTTGAAAAAGCTATTTAATTAGCAATCAAAGGAAAAGTTAATTACTAATCAAGCATTCCAAGTTCGAGTATTAACCTTAAAAAGCAAACCGATCATAGGGAAGGTTCGAGAATATTAGCGTCGAAAGCTCAAAAATTAGTGAAATGTGTAATATTCTTGTCTCAGACAAAATTCAACTTTCCTTCTTCGTCTTATGAATGGAAAGAGTTTGCAAGCAATGCATTTTAGGTAATAGTATTTAAGCCTTAACATGTTGGTTAAAGTTGAGATTTGGATATAGCTTTTAAGCTGCAAAAGAAAAAAACTCTCTGTGTAGATTAATATGAATGTAATTCTAGCCATGTAACCAATTTGGCTGCGCGGTTACTATTATCACATTTTTTTAGAATTTCAAAATCTGTAGTTATCCTGCGAGTTCTGTAGTTATCCTGTGTTACATAATTTAACTGCTCATAGCATTGTGATAACAATTACGTAGACATTTGGTATTTTAAAGGATAGACTAATGTCACGGAACTCCTTAGACCATTTTCGTCGAGGATAAAAATAATGAATTGGAGGACGGGCCCCAACGTATAAGGGTCCAGGTGCTACCTGTTGCGGAGAATTTCAGTTGCGCGAGGATGAAAAGGGTCTGGCGTAAGAAGATTCCGCGGGTATGAGAAGAGAGGGAGAGACTAAAGCAGGGTTATGGCAGAGGGCGACACTTCTGAATGAAAGGAGAAGGGGGAGAATGGCTCGTGGATTGATTGATCGGAAATAGCGATGAAAAGAACACAGGCGAGGTACGAACGGCCGTCGTTGTTTCGATGGGAAAGACGCTCATGTTTTCCGGTGCACATTTTTTTCAGAAGTGATCGATGCTTAAAATTGCGCTCCATCGATTTTGCGGATAAAAAAAACCGTTTTCTGGCCAAATGTGCGCGAGAAAAGCTTTTGCATTTTTTTCTGGCACTGAGAAATACGTGTAAGTTGAGTATTAAACGTATTGGGATCTAGATATTGAAAACGCACTGAATATTAAAACGTGTAATTTACTGAAAACTACTCCAAACGGAGTTTCAAGCAATTCATCTCTATACAGTTTGACCCACATTTCTATATAGATGCCCGATATCAGATTGAGAAAGAAGGGAGAGCGTTTTATTGAAAAATTACATGAAGTCAATTCCCTTTTTTATTTGCACCATTGGACTACAAATAGGCTCCAGGCCAAGTGGTAGTCATCTTTTCAGGGGGAGAAGGAAATACAATACCCTGCCTGGTATTCACCCTAGTCGGGAGGGAAGCCCCCCAAAACCTCCCGAAGGCAGTACGTCATAAATATAAAGGAAAATAGAAGTAATCGATACCTACAATTAATACAATAAAATAAAAACTTATAAAACAAAAAAGAAAAAAATAATAATAATAACAAGAGGAAAAGGAGGATTTTCCGCATTTAATTTCTTTGCGAACAGTTTACTAATATTTTTAACACTTCATAGATTAAAGAGACAGTTTACACCGTATACAGCTCGATGCATTCATCTTATCTAATCATATCCTCCGATATCTTTATTCTTCTGTTAAAAGTAATCTGTGAGACTGATTCAGCAGCAAGAATTCAGCAATTTCTTTGAGGTTATTATTCGCAAGAGAAATTTAAGTGAAGCTGGAAGAAATAGATACTCTACGTAGCTAAATTTATTATTTAATTGCAGGCAAAATCCTTTTTTAAGGTCTACAGGAGCCGAAATGAAGCTGTGATTCCAAATAAATTTCTATTGCATTACTTTCAATCATCTCCCAATGTTCATTCCTCGAGTGAAATTCGATTCAACTCAACAATAAAATCTTTGAATTTGCCATAATTATCTCACATTCCATCATACGATGTGGATAATCACGTGAGATAAATTCTTAATCCATCCTTTCAAACATTACGCGTAATCCACACTGACAACAGAGGCATTCTTTGACTGATTTTGCCTTATGATGGATTCCCAATATTCTGGAAATCACACTCAGAGGAATGTTCTCTTTCGTCAGAGCATCACTTTTTAATACAAATTCATAACATGGAAATCGCGATAGCTCGAGCGAAAGCTTTCTTAGGCTATCATCGAAGACGGACGTTTGAAACTGCATACATTAGATCCTCGGCTCTGTGTGAGAGATATAATATTGTTTATAGTTTGGGATACGAGGGAGATGCCCACGCACCGGTGTGGTTTGAAAGAGAGGCTTCCTCGTTTTTGTTCCGTTAGTCATCCGAAGCAGAGAATAGGGGAAGGGCAGAGAGATAAAGGGTATAAAGGATGCGGTGACGGCAGAACGCTCGCAAGCGGGGTCGAGGAAAAATGGAGGTTTTGAGATGTCGAAGGTAAAGTTGGAGGTTACGCATCCACAAAAAGCGCGCGTCATGGACCTTTGCTTCTCTTCTGATGGTATCGTAAATGCGGCGCAAGAGGGTGAGAACGAGGATTAAGGGGAGAATAAGACGGCGAAGGGGTGCATCGCGCGATTTTTAGGTTAAGTGAGGTGAGGGATTTTTGTCTGCGGGGGAGAAGAGGGAAAATTGCTAGGGAAACACGAAAGGGAGTGGAGGAGGAAAAAATGGACAAAAAGAGCGTCTTTATTTCGGGTCGAGATTTAAGTGCCGTTTTATGCCGCGTTCGGTTTTAAAGGAAGCTTTTACCTCTGGCGTTTTTTCATTAAAAAAGAACTGGTACTAAAATTTTCAATTAGGGCTGTTCCTAGAAACCCCTAAACTGTCTTCCTTTACACAATCAATACGTATCGGTCGGATTAACTCTGTATTGCGTTGCATCTTATGGAATTCAAAATATTGCCATGAGAGTATTTTCGATCGTTAACTTCTCGATGCTACGTATCCTCGTGAGATTTATAGCGCTAATTCCCTCAGTTTCAATGGGAAACATGCAAGAGCCTGAGTTATACGTGAGGTATTATTTTGTGAAATTTATGATAATGATAACGTTAGCTTCAATATTCATGACCAAATTTGCTGGCAAATGTCTGATAACACTTAATTCATGATTGCTTCAGGTTTCCCGAAATATACTTCATATTTTACGAGTTTCGAGAAACTTATTTCAGAGATCCCAGCTCTTGTTAAGAAGAAAGAAACTCTTTTAAATCCCTTGGCTACAGAATTATTAATCTCAATGTAGATCTCACCTAAAATCATTTATTTTATTGAATTCTCCTAAGATTTTACTAAGCCTCGAGCGATTTATGTTGGGAATAATTAGTTCAAATCCAATGGTAGTTTCCTTCAGAGAAGCACACCCGATCTGAAATAGCACTGATGAGAGATCAAACACGAAGGCTTCTGCGAAAACAAGATCAGAAAACAAATAGAGGCCGAGCCCTCGTTATTTTTTCTAAAGGTTTCCTAGCGATCCATCAGCAATCGATTTCAATCGATGCCCTCATAAAAAGAAAACATTCGATCCATTATTAATGAGCGCCATTAACACGTTACTATGCATCAAGCCACAAATGGCCGTGGAGACCGCTTCCATGTGTGAACTCGAGCGGCTGGATTAGCGTTGGTGGGGCGGACGAAGAGGGGAGGCGACTTTCCTTCCTTAACGCTCCAACGGCTCTCGATGCCTGTGGAAGGGGTTGACGTGGGGTCAGAGGAAGAGCGTGTGTGGGAGAGGTGAGGATACCTGATAAAGACCGAGGTTGACTGGTCATTTGAGGTCAGTGTGCGTGCAATAAAGGCAGGTGAACTACACAGATCCCGGGTGAGAACAAGGCGACCTCCACTCGCGCTACCCTCGGCTGGGATTTTGAGCATGAAACATCTTTGCAGAGATATTCGCTTCTTGGACGTTGTGCGCGAATTTCACTGAATATCCATGATGGCTTTCAAGGTAAGGGATACGATATCGTTAGGTGTCTTTAGCAAACATTTTTCTAGGGCTTATTAGGGAGGATTGGATCGCTACTACTATTCATCGGAATTGTTTCCCGGAGTTACCGATTCCTTATAATACATTCGGTATTCTGAGTTTATATTGGCCAGTTAGTAACACAATTTCGTATTTGACTGAAGATGCACTCCTTGAAAATGAACATAGATAATTTATTTGGCTGGGTCTCTCTGAAACCACATATTATGCAGGATTTACTTATATCTGAATTAAATGAAAAGTGTGACCTCATCGATACATCTACATAAATACATCTACATAAATACCCTGCAAGCCGCCTTTCGGCGTGTGGCAGGCGATACATTGAATCAAGGATATAAGTTCGGACTTAAATACGAAACAAAGTTTTTAACATAAAATCCATCAAGCGATTTTGTCTATCTCATTCAGAATATTAATTTTGAAAGCGGTAGAAGTATTCAAATTACGTACTTTCAGAAAATAATTAAATATATACACCAGATACCCATCATAATATATATA
>KZ308415.1:1750133-1784110 GCA_000376725.2 Ladona fulva
TATATATATATATATATACAATGTATCGATCGCATTTTTAGTATGCCTAGCAAAATAAGGAATATAGTTATTTCGTCTGCGATAAAATCAACCACTAGATCATTATAGTTTCCCTGGAAACGGATACTTTGTAGAACGTTCACAGGCGTATTTGAATTGTCGCACAAATTCGACTAGGTGATAATTTCAGGCGAGCCAAGGTTGTCGCGAGTTGAGAGATTCGATCTGACAGGTTATTTGGGTTCAACAAGTGCGAAATGGGGGTGGACGATATCGGTGAGGGAAGGATGAGGTGGTGAAAGAGAGTATTATACGCCAAAGGCGAGCAAAGAAATCGCGGATACGGCCCGGGTCTGTTTGAAAATCAAAGCAATTGTTAACCAATGTGCCCTCAAAGTACCGTTTGACGTAGGAAGCATCTTATTAAAGAGAAAATGTGCGTTTTTCCGCGGAAGTTTAAGATTATTTTCTATTTTACAAAGACAATTTTGTTTTAAACATGGTTTAAATATTTTTAATATCGAAATGTTTTATCCAATGTCCCTTCGAATTACACATACGCCAGTTGAATTTATGATATTCTTATAGCTCTAAAGGAATCTTACATGTCAAGATAATATCAATGGAACTAAAATTTTCACGGCTTACTTTGAGATCAATGAGTTTATTAATTTTAGTACGTTTCTCCTATGTCTTTCTTCAATTACTTCTCCCAATTTTAGCCTTTCTCTCACCCACTTAAATTTACATACTTCCCATAAGATTCCGATACTTAGTTAATTATTTCTAATTTCTTTATTTAGCATCTGGAGATATATACGGCACATTCATTCTCTGTGTTAAATGATTCTGACGGAACATTTGATAAATCGTTACAAAACGTACCTTTAGCCTGCCCTTAACAATGTAAGTTGGTACACGTTTCTTATAGCACTGGGAGAAATCTCAACCAGGACGTAATGTAGATTATGAGATTGAGGTCAATATCAAAGATGACCGATGAGACAATCAGAACTTTCAATTATAATAACGTGATTTTATAAAGGATGTACAGGAAAAAAAGAACTTAGTAGATATCCATACATTTTACTGAGTTGTGTTTTTCCGATACGGCTTTCTAACAAGTCGCGCCTTCTCACTTTGATTTCCACAGAAGGTGTACAGTAACATCTATTTCGATCGCATTGGGTAAATCATGTGTTACACACATCACTATTTTATTCCTCTGCTAGTCTTGAGTCTGTCGCGAAGAGATTTTATCGCACAATAAGAAAACTGGCAGACTTAATAGCCAAATTTCCCTTAGTTTCTTTCCATACTACGATAGTCGGCAAAACGCACATCATTTGCGAGTTACGGGATGCATAACTTCACTCTCGTCCATTACGGCAAATTTCTTGGTTCTGACCTGCGGTATTTGCATGTACGTATGTTATTCAAAACTGGCCATGGCGGAAACTCGTTGAATACGGAAAAGTTTTACGACACCATGCGATTCCGCTAAACGCAGATTTTACTGTATATTTCTGAGTAACGTTTTAGTTATTCGAAAGGTTTTGGAGTTAATGGCGTATCATTTATAAATAATGAGTATAAAAATATTATATTATTTACTAATCATTGCGACGTATGTACAAAGGAAGCATTTTACGTCATTTGTATCGCAAAGAAATGCTCTCGCTGAATTTCGAAGTATTACAATAATTGAGTGTGAATTACATAGTTAAATTAAAATTAAAGTAAGTAGAATTGTAATGAAACCAGTGAAACCTTAGCTGTGTTCGCAAAAATCTCGGTTTTCGTCCCGAGATTGTCTTGCGTCCATAAATTTGTGAATAAACGTAATTTGCGATAATTACTTCATTGTCAATCTTCAGCCAGATTATGGAACCTTAGAAGCCTTCACGTTGCTCTGATTAAGGCAAGGGATTCATATAATGGAATTTAACTTGTCAAGGAAGATTCACTAAAAGTAGAAGCATTGAAATTCAAGAATCAGGTATTCATTTTCTTCCCCTTCACTTATAGTTAAAAATGCTTTCTATTTCTCGAATTGTGAGAATTCATCGTCATGGACGAATCCCCTGTAGTAGCACCTTTTTTGTGTTTTCTCTTTTTGTATTCATGCACCTATAGAAATAAACAATTGTTTTATGAATCCTCAGTCTTTCTCAACTTTCCACCATCCTGAAAGAAATTCCTTTTCTTCCTTATTAGCACTTGTGTATCTACTTGGTTTAAAACTTTCTTAGGTTCATTCGAATTGAAATGTAAACTTGTCTGCTATTTCTTTAAGTCTAAGAATGCCACTTAAAGTTTAGTTGGTAACTGAAAGAGATGTAGTGCTCAGCATTTAAATTTACCTCTGACATTTTCCCCGGTTTCTTTATTTTTAAGGGCGTCCTATATCCCACCCCCACTTCTAATTTATCGACAAATCGTTTTTAATTATTTCAGGTTCCCCCTCCGCTACCCTCGCCGAGCGTTGACTCATATTTTTCATACCTCCACCGGAAGATTGCCTTCCGTTCTCACTGACGTATCAATATCCTACAAATCTCAGTGATTTCCTCAATTTTCAGTGTCTCGTTTCCCTCCAACTCTTCTTTAGAACCTTTCAATTTTACGCCTCTAAGGATTCAGTACCGCTTCCAACTTCACCTCACATTCCCTCTCTTCCTCATGCGCTTACCGACGAGAGAAATTGGAAGCTTTCCTTCGCCTCGATTCCTCTCACTTTCTTTCATCTCAGCCTCTCCTCCTACAACAGTAATTTGAGGGAGACAGTCTTCATTTCACCCAATGTTTTCTAGATTACATTCTAGGAACTCGGGTTCAAATGCGCTGGAATTCGATAAAAGCAATCTGAAATACTCCTTACGTTTGAATCAGGAGGTGCTAGAGAGTGAAAAGATTCGTCTATTTTCATTTCGCTACTCTCTTCAGCAGGAAACAATAGAAAGATGTTATTTAATTCATGTGGAGGACTTGTTGCATCAGTTGGCGACCCTAAGTAACCCCCTGGGGTCGCTAACACATGGGGTGCCAGATTTTACCTCGTAGTTTTGGGTTATAGTTGCGTACCCAAGGTGGGTCTTCCAAATATTCTTTGGCTTGGGCCGTCAGAGACTTTGCGCCGACCATGTTTATGTGTTTGATTAACACAGCATCTACGTGCAATATTGAAAGTGGCTCTTTATGCTGTTATGATGTAGTATTAAAGAATCTCGAGATAAATACTTATACCGACAGTCATTTTTGGAGATTCCAATCAAAATTTCTCCTCGCCAACACCTCAACTTTATCGACAAATGCGTTTCCGCTAATATCGTGAATGTTGACATTCGCGATTAATTACTTCACTCTTTCCACAGTTCCTAGCTTCGTGTTATGCATTAATCATTTTACTTTCTGTCGCTTACCACGGTTTTACGCGATTTACTCACTGCATAAACGTATTTCACAACTTACTGGTCAAGGGACAGATTTCGGACCTAATTACAGAAAATTCTGAGATATTTTAAGATAAAATTATACAGAACTAATTTGGGTAAAAAATCTTAGTGACGATGTAATCTACTTGTCATTGATGATATGTTTATAAGCTAACTTCTGACTTCCTCAAATGTTCAAATCCTGCCCCATGTTGTGAATACCTGAATTCACGATTCTCGAATACCGAAGTACTGGTATAAACATCACTCTAAGCACGTATGAGTGTCCCATCTTTAAATTATCCATTTCGAGATTCTATAAACAGAAGTACAATCAGAATTGGAACTTGCTTCTCATTTAACATTGTTCCCGTAGCATTGATTTATTGAACTCTTTAAGACCAGAGTTCAAGTGTGGAGACTTCAACAATACCGCCTTTCGCGTAGTGTGCGTTTACATTACTTGATGCGGTTGCAAGTGAATTTTGAAAACACGTATCGTTTGACCCAACTTAGCGCTAGCTAAATTGATGTAATAGATTATATTTTCGAATAGTGGCGGATGATTCATTCCTTTTGCGCTATATTTTTCGCATTACTGATGTACTCTTTTCTTTTTTCTTGTCGTGTCCACAGATCCTATCAGTATTAAAAATGGCAGTGAGGTGCGGTATCTGGACTGTGGTTTTGGCGGCGGCAGTGGCAGCAGTTGTGGCTGAGATGGCAGAAGGCGGTGGTGCTGGAGGACCTGGACCACGGCCATCACGTCCACGAGTCTTCACTTCCGCCGAAGAGCTTAGGCAATATCTTGCAGCACTCAGCAACTACTACGCCATAGAAGGAAGGCCCAGGTAACACCTTTTTCCTTATACTACAGTGCCGGGAATTTATTGCATTCTACAGTTTCTGAATGTGTACAGACTACCAGTTTATACGATTCGAATGCAACTAATTCATTGCGTCGCTAACTCTTTTCAAGAATGATATGTAGCATCGGTATCCTATAAGGATTCGTATAAATCAATAATAAATGTGGTTTTTTTTGGGAAGAACCCAAAGAATGATATCCATAAGAAGAATCCATAAGAAGAATCCAGAGAATAATCCAAAGAATCTTTTTCCTGATACTATAATGCCGGAATTTTATTGCATTTTACATTTTTCGAATGACTACCAGTTTATACGATTCGAATGCCACTAAGATCCATTTTTTTGCGTTGATAACTCTTTCCAAGGATTATGTGTAGTATCGGAATTCTATAAGGATTCGTATAAATGAATAATAGATGTAATTTTTGGGAAGAGTCCAAAGAATAATATTGCTTTTCTTCTTGACTGCATGGTAATTGCCAAGGAGTCATTCCTGATAAATTTACTGAAATAAATTTTATGAAACAATTCAACTAGATATGTCAAAAATGTCTTTGAGAAAAGTAATTTATAACTAGCAAATTTAAGGGGGATAAGAAGGAAGGATGTACTCATTTATCGTTACTTACTTTTTCCGTCTCCTTCATTCCTCGAGAGGATTATATACTTGCTAAAAACAAAACAACCCTTTACAAGTTTAGGAGGTCTTCGGTATATCGAGGATATTCCGTTTCTTGGTACAATCAATTCATTAAGTTTTAAAAAAGCTGCTCCCGAAAGGTAATTTCATTCATGCCAATCTTCTAATTCACAGTAAAAACAGTGCTACCCTTGCGGCGTTGATGATAAAAGCGTTCGCTGTGAAAGACGGAAAATGTTCCACAGATCTTCATTTAAAACTTAGAGAATGCTTCACAGCACAGTGTGGTCTCATCGACCACGTAATCAATTTCATATTATAGTTTGTTATATTTAGACACACTTCTGGGGTAGAGAAAAATCAGGTTGTTGTCCCGTTTTGTTTCTAATTTGCGGATCGCTTCAGAGACACGGGATGGAGAGTAACCGTAACGTCGCTATAACTAGTTCCTTATTGAAATCTTTGCCATCAAGGGAACTGAAATTAATCTATGGAGTATGGAGCAAAAGGCGGCCAATGCAGGGGAAATTGGTTGGTTTCAAGTCTCATGAATGATGTGGTTGGTGTAATAAGGGTTGCGGATGATGGGATATTGGATTTCAGGCTGAAGGGCAGCGTGTAAGAGAAAAAAGTGAACTACTTTTGTTCTTGAAAATTGGAACAGAATGGGAAAAGGAGGAAGAGGAGATAAATTGATTTGCCTCATGTTGCTAAAGTAAATACTAACTCATATTCTTAAAGACACCCTGAATCAGTACCATGACGAATTTGATTAGTTGTGCAATAATTAAAATGTTCCGTTCAAAAATGACTTAGCCTCAAAAGATTCCGTTATTATTTCGGCTGGGATAAAAAATAATAGTTGGCAAACTATAAAGATATTGGACAATTGATAGGTATAAAATTAAAATATGTACCTCCGATGACAAAGTTAAATTTCCGAGCCATTACCTTCTTTATTAATACTTTTTATATGCATCCTCGATGGTTCTATATATTTAGTATAAGCAGAAAGTGTTGAAATAATATTGGTGAATGATGCATACGACATTCAAACGGTAGGCATCATGAGCTTTGAAAAAGTTCTGAGTGGCGACTTTAATATTCTATCCCATCTTCACTTAATTGTCTATATTGAAAATACAAATATTACGGATAATAATCGACACAATGTTGGTGTCTTTCCATGGGTATTAAGTTTAAGATACTAACGTTTTAAATTCCGAAAAGTTTTATTTCAAACAGTAATAGCAATCGATCTCACGAATTAAGCGGTCTTCTAATGGAAAATTCTTCTTGGTCATTAAAGGTTCGGAAAGCGAGCTGGCGGCGAACCCCTGCTGATCCCATCTTTCCCCATGGACTCCTTCGCATCTCAGAACGCCCAGGCATCCTACCACTCTGCGGCCGCGAGAGACCTCTTGGACCTTCTCACGGAGCGAAATTAAAATATTTATTCCCTTGAAAGTGTCGCGAGAGAGAGTGTGTGAGAGTTCAAAATTCGACATCGCTTCTCAAGTCAACCGAAGCCGGGTACGAAGATGACAAACGGACGGCGTCTATAATTCTGTATCGAAATTAAGTAGGAGATGATGAAAAAATAGCAAAAAAATGTAGAAAGTGTTAAAGTTTTGTTATCAAAAGCTGAACTGATACAAAAATATGTATGTAAAAATCGACAGAAACCTAGTCAGTTCAGACGCAAAAATAAGTTTCGGTATGGATACGCCGTTTGTGCGGAGAAAGATGTCCTTTAATTTATTTATGTTTCCCATCAAATGTCAATAAAGTATTTCCTTTCCCAGCTGCACTGTTGTTTCTTTTATGGGGAAATTGGGTTGTTCATTATCCCTACTGTTTCCGAGAAGCTTCAAACCATAGATTCTTTGAGAGTGAGCAACTTGAACACGGATTACAGGCGCACATGTAATTGATTCAAGTAAATTGTGGAGTTTGTTATCAGATTTTATATAGAAAAAGCACGTATCCTATCGTATAAATGTTATAAAATAACATTTTCTCCGTGAATTATTACGTAGATTATAAAATCCAAGTCAAAATAGTATGTACACTCGTATCAATATGCATTCTACTTTAATATTTCTGTTGTAATATTCGAATTGTAGGAAACTATTGGGAACAAGCAAGAAAAATCTCACGCAAATCGTTTTATAGGGAATAATTCGAGAGGATAACGAAATTACAGATCTGATTAACATTCCATATTTGCGACTCAGCTAAATTTATAGCTGTCGCTTTTTCTCTTGTTCTCTTGTAAGACCGACAATTCATTCGGGTAGTTAATGATCGTGGTAACCAGTCTAAAGTACGAGCAAAATCATCATTATAATGATTTTCTTCAATTAGACCCTTTTTAAACATGAACCCCGAGAAAAAATCTTTGAAAAGTCATCGTTATTGGAAGATTGAGAGTTTTTTTCATAGAAAATTAACATGATCAAATTGTTTGACGATGCCTTAACATAGTTTCCCCCCTCCACGAAAATACTTAATGACGCATTTATGATTATAAAAAGCCACTAAGGGCATCAAGATAGATCTACATGAAAATCTAAAGGCGCAGTATGACATTTTTTCTCATAAAAATTCCACTTGAATCAAGTTACTCACATTTCCCTATCGAAAATTATCATCGATAAAGATTCCCAATTCAAACCCAGCAAATTCGCAAAATAATGAGTAAACAACGTGAAACTAATGCAAAGGAAGCTGAAATAGTAATTTTATTAAATTGAGCCTTGCATGTTGATATTAAGTCAATGATCAAGTAGATTCTTTCAATACGCACAACACCAACATCTACCAAATACTATACACCAACTCGAAAAAATTTTTAATTTTAAAAATTAGTAAAATATACTACATCGCTGCATACGGAGCTGTTAGAATTATTTCATCTGAAATATTTACTATTCTTTATAATTTTTTGTTTCTTTGAAATTATGGAATTTTGAAAAATAAAATAAAAGAAAATAAATTCGAAATCTAATCTTGATATTTTTGCCATCCCGACTATTATTAGTAAAAAGTTCGTTAGCAAAGGAAAATTTATTTGTAAAAGCGATAAAAGAAGTATTATGACCACGTAAAAACAATATATAGGCACAAATTCCACATTAGCCTTTATTTTAAATAACTCTTGGAAAAGGCAGATTCTGATAAATGTGAAAGCTATATGAAATGTTATGAACCACATTAAAGGCTCTTAAAAATTCGAAGTGCCAAGAGAAAATAGATAGAAGGATATAATTGTTGTATTTGAGGATAACTGGCCTTAGTTTACATAGACATAGTTGCGATGATTACATAACCTTTGTTCCATGTATCTCTCATTTTTCTCTAGCTTGAGATGTATTACAGTTTGCTATGCATGTGGTATCGATGAAAATCCTCCCTTAATACGAGTCACAACTAGAATGATAGGCAATGCTTTTTTCCCTAGGATAAACATTCTCTTTTGTTTTCATCGTTGTCCAGTTGTCTCATAGGGGATGTTTTTTAGATTTGTGATTTCACGAAAAACGGAGTAGTGACTTAAAACTTCAGATATATCTGTTGTTAATTCGATGTCTGTGAATAAGCACGTAAATTCAAAGTAAGCTCTGTATCTTTTTTACGATTTAACGTCATATATTTTTGGAATTTTTTGCCTAAGTTAAGGGATATAACGTAAAAATGTAAAATTTACCACGATGGAGAAATTCTCAAATAGCAATACTATATGATGACTGAATATCCGCATTATTATTATTATTATTTGAAATCGGTTAGGCTATATGCGTAATAGCAATCTTGTGCATACATAATTGCGCGAGGTATGTGGAGGTTTAAAATGGAAATGGTAAGAGTTTCACAATTGAAACCAATTTCAGTAGAAAGTTAGAGAGGAAAAGAAGGAAATATGCCAAAGGTATAATGACAAAATGCTTTTCAATTGTTTATGAACTGATGTTTTAGGTTAGATAATACTAAATATTTTATTAAGTTTAAGTCATGCCTCGTGAGTTAGTAAATGGAGATAGACTAAAATCTGTCTCCTTAGATTTATTTCCACGTTTCTTACCGCTTATCGCTTCAGTTCAACAGTTAATTAACTGTTGAACTGAAGCGATGGATGTAGATAGTGTTCCTTTCACAGGATCTCGGCAAAGAAGAGACAATTTAAGCGACTACTCATTAATACTAAGAACTAGATTTGTAAAACAGCAGTTGATGATTGTGCGAGTAGAACAACATTCTTTTGATTTTCTACTCTATCCCAATTTCTATCTTCACATTATTCGAAAAACATTATTGAACGAATATTTAGAAGTCGAATTGGTGTGGGATGGATCTGGTTTTCATTGCGATGTCTTTTCATCTAGTTTATCTTCATTCATAGTTTGCTCTTAAATTTTGCTTCAATTTGGTTATAGTTAATTTGGATTATGAGAATAGCTAAACACATAAACTCGCAACTAAATGTAAATCTCTATTAGAGTTATCTCGTAACCAAATTAATACGAAGTTTATCGTTAATGAACACATTGAAACTTAATAGATGAAGGCGACGAAAATACTAACTTGTGCGTAGAGTCAATAAATTGAATGGTAAATTCATTTTACGCAAAAAATGTTATCCTAGATCAAAATACTGGAGAACAGATAAATCAGGAATGAGGTTTCATATAGTGATAATCAGGTAATCGACTTCCTTCAAAAAAGGCATGGATATTCTCTACCGAATATTCTCCGTAACAATGGACGATAGAATTATTAAACATATTTTAAATTTAAACAAAATGCATTGGGTTTAAGAATTGATTGGAATTTGGAAATTTTCTGTAATGTTAGCAGCAGCATTAAAATTCTGTCGAGTAAACAATATGATGTCAATATTACATCAGGAAACATATTGAGAAAAGATTGCGCTATTTAGTTCTATTACCACTTTCATTTCATTTCAAAGTCATCATGACACTTTTTTCTGTGCGTGTCTGAAATCACAACTAAATTCTTTTGAGGTAATCGTCTTTCTTTATGTTTAATGTGTGATTATGTATTAGCTTAATTTAGGTTTAAATAAAAGAGTGAAAACAGCGTAGTGAGACTCATTCTTGTGCGTTTTTAAATAGCAAACCAGTGTTTCCAAGCGAAATCACGAATAAGCAAATTACCGTAAAGATCAAGGTTTATTATTTCTCTTCAAGTTCATTATGCAGAATGAAAAATGCTGTATAATTCAACTTGTAGCTGACACTGAAGAGACGGGAAAATTTATCACTCTCTACTGATATACAAGATACACAGAAGGAAATTAATGTAAAATTTCCAGGAGCTAACCCACGCTAAATACGCTAGTCGATCTATGTAGTATTCGAGAGTTTTAGCACGACATACTCCGGAGATTCACTTTTTATCGGCGACGTGAAAACACCAAAAATGTACGTGCTCGCGAGGCAGACCTAGACACCCTTGTTTTGCTCATTCCCATTGAGATTTTCGGAACATCTGCCAACCGCAAAGCGCCTCCTAAAACTCTCTATTAATAATAATGACGCCTTTAGTAAGCGAATATTTGCCCATTGTGACCACTCTTACATTTGACCTTTTAATTAACCCAGACAACCCTGTCCTAACCAGGATTCTGCCCGATTTCTGGTCTGAAACATAGCATTTACATACACTATCGAGAGTTCTAGAGAGGAAATGAGGTTTAGCAAGAAGTAAGGTGCGATTATTTCCCCTTCCTTTCCTCACTGAACCGAAATACTATGAGAGGAAACATTCTCCGCAATCGCGGTTATGAATAACGGTCTTTACAGCATTGCAATAAAGGACAACCAAGATGAATAGCATTATTCAGCATCATTCACTCCTCATCAGCTTCCATATCATCACATCCATGAACAAGACTTGGACAAAACTCAATGAAAGTTACATTTCTCTCCATCCTATATTAAATGAAACATATTCCATTTCATTGATACAGATACAACGACTTACATCGATTATTTATCGATATAGATTACATCGATTATTTATCGTAATAGTTTACATCTATTATTTATCGATATAGATTACATCGATTTCATCGTGAGAGCAGGAACCTTTACAGGAATATATGTAGTTATCAGAAAACACATGGAAATCGCTCTTTGACTCGAAAAGATACAATCTTTCCTGTGTTTTTTAATACACTCATCCTGGAGGCTTATTAAATACGTTTGAGTAAAAAATATCGCCGAAACAAAAAGATCACCGGGGTCAAGCGTAATTTCGGAGAGTGGGAGGATCGGACTTTAACAAACCTCCTTAGCCTCCAGAAATGAAAAGAATTAGAACCCCATTCCCTGGAAGACTCGCATTTGTAGATATAAAGAAAGGGGAGCCCAAATAAAAATGCGAACGTTTTACGGAGCAAATCCCGGGTGCTATTCAATTAGAGGACAGAGAAGGAGAGAAAAAATGACGGAATGTCGGAAGGATGAGTGAAGGAAGGATATGGCGGGAGCAGCTGCTCATTAACTCGGCATTCTTCCGGTGATTTCTCTTTTAAGGGAATTTCCCTTTACAGAGGGACTCTCTGCCTTTCTCCCCTTCTTTCCGGAATAAACTTTCCTAAAACTATATTTTTCTTTTTCCTTGGCAACAGGTCCGTTCCTAATGATGCGAGATTGTACCGAAACCGTCCCAAATGTCACTCGCAATTTTTCCCTCTTACACTCTCGACTAAGAACGATGCTTTTTGTTTCTTTCCCTTAATCTTTTTATTATGTCATCCGAAGCTAGGTAAATGAATATTCCGCCTACTACATCTCCTTTCCATTCGATTTTCCCAGTTTATTATTTTCTTCTCGGCATTGAGATGGTGTATTCTGAGGCTGTTGTTCTTTAGGCGATGCGCTCGCGAAATTAATGCGCCGTGTATTATTCTTGGGGAATGCTTTTATCGTTGAGTTCAAGGAAAAAAGAACGTTTTCCATTTTTTAATATAAATGAGGGCCTGAAATAATGGACGCGGAAGGATAATTCTTCCTTCCAAAGAGAATGCACAGATAGATGTAAATGCTAAGAAAATGTATGATAATCCTGGAATCGAGTTTCGGAGCAAGTAAATATTTTATTCACTCAATAAAACCGTATACCTATCTTCAAGTGCCTAATGAACCCATTCCATCTACAGGTATGTATCTGATAACTTCTTTTTCTTGCGAAAAAAGGCTTTCTTAAAATCCCAGTAATTTCTGCTCTCTCAATATTTGTAAATACTAGGATATAGTCAAGTTTATTAACGTAAATCTCAAGATCGTAGTTTATATCATAGTTCTATCAGTTTAAATTTCGATTCCAAGGATCCAAGAGATACGTTACTTTAAGTCTGTGTCCTTTTATCTAAAATAATAAAATTCATTGTAAGTTCAGACGTTGTTTTGGAATTTATGCAGCAATGATGATATGGCACTAGCTATGGCACAACTTATTCAAACTGTAACTATTGTTAAAGCACTGCGATGATATGGGAGAGCATATTTTGAAAAATGCGAAATGGGAGAAGCAAAGAGGCCTTTGGAATGTGCATGGGAAGTTTTACCAATCAGACATTGAAGAGTACGGTTCCAAGGAAAAGCATATCACATGAATCAACGAACAATGAATTTTATGCCATAGGAACATTCTAAAATGATTGTATTTTGTTTCTACGTATCGATACCTTACCAATTACTAAAATTATCACGATAAAAAGGCGTAAGGACAAAGATTTGCGAAGAGCCCGAGAAACCTAAGCATGTTCGTGGTTCTTAGATAGTAGGAAACCCTCGTGTTTTACCCGTTCTTTTAACCAAGACATCTTAGTATATTTTTTTTCACTCATTTTCCCTGGAAAATATGAAATATTTTTTATGAGTGTATTGGGCCAATTGCATTCGTTAAGGAGCGCTTGAGGATTCCATGAACACCGTTTGGGAAACGCTGCTGCAAGGATACTGATGCGATCTATTCGTAGACAGCATATTATTTAAGAGAAAGCTCTCTGTTAGAAAACTGGCACTGAATAAATCTTCGAGCAGCGGTAATTAAATATAGTATAAATATCAAAGTAAAATGGAAATTCTTTTGCTACATATTTAGAGTCCAGTCATAATAATAATAAATAGTAATAAAATCTTTTTCTAGTAGAAAAATAGGCACTTCAACGAGAATTCAATACAATAGTTATGATATAATATATTACTTATGCATTGTTTGTCAGTGGTAAGTGACGTGAAATCGGAGTTAAAGTAGTTAAGTTTTTCTTTCCTGTGAGCAAAGGTGCAAATTTTCAAAAAATAAATATCTAACTTTAATTTCTTCCTTTATCTAGTAGCGCTCCTGATTAAGGACGAGGAATGACGAATTTTTCGAATGATAAAAAGCTATGACGTATTCATAGTATTTTCACTGAATACCAGGTGTGCTTATTTAATTTTAGCCAGACTGATGCCTCAATTACCTTGAAAGGACACCAATGTGAAAGTGAAATATTAGTAGTTACAGCTCAGTAATTAAAAAAAAACCTTTTTCTGATTGAGCACGGTTCATTCAGTCTCGAGGAAAACGGTCTTTGAGTCATCGTCGTTTCCCGTTGAGTATGACTAGGGACCTGTGAAAGCGAAATAGCGTTTGCGGTCATGCGAGATGACATGACCATCAATCGTCGCCGAATCTGATATACAGATGGTGGACAACTGGAAGTAAGCCATCATTAATATTTATCCATGGAGAAATTGAGGGACCGAAAACAGAAATGATGTTTTACAAATCGGTTTTCCGAGGCGAACCCATCAAAAAATTTCACCCTCCTAAAATGTCCCAAAAATTGACGTAGAGGTGGGAAGGTTGTGTTAACAATAAGCAGGTAACGATGATAAAGAGTGTGACCCATGCTAACAAAGCAGTCTGAAAAATCTTTGGAAATGATCTTCTAAACAATAAAACACCGTTAATGTGCTATTTCCCATACCGAAATCCAACTTGTATTTTCAAACAAGAGACCTCAATTTGCTCAATGTCTTCATTGATATTTGTAGTAGTAATTTCAGAATGCTTCGAGAGCCAAGGTTATTTCACATGTGAACCCGAATCGAACCCAGAACAGCTTTCTCCAAAGTCGAACGCGTTACCTACGTGGCTGGAGGCTCACATTGATAATTATACTACATATTTTATAGGCTGCCTTTACAAGAATAATAACTGCAATTTTCGGACTTTTTTGCTGATCTATTGTTAACATAGTATCTTTAGCAACTTTCCATTCATTTGGGATATCAAGACCAGTCCTGCGCATATTATGGAGGTGTAGTTGTGATTGCATAAAGAGACATCCATACTTGCTCATTTCAGAGATTTTACTGTCTAGTCTGGGTATTTTAAAGTTTTTGTTTTCTTGAATACATTTTAAATTTCAATCATATTGTTTGAATCTAAACCAACAAGGTCAATTTTTTCTCAAATACAGCATAAGTTAGGTTATATCAGGGCTGTTGGAAATGTAAAATTCTTCCTTTCTCTCCTTTTGATATCATTTTCCTTCATGCTTCATCCCTTTGTGCCTTTTTAAACGTTTAACATTTTGTGAGCAAATTCTATCCTGTAATGTACATAATTTCCTACACAACTTATTTAAGTATTATATTCCACCATATGTATTCGTCTTAAAAACATTTTCCTTCTGTATCCATGGCATAACCATTTTTGTTTTTTTCTGAGGTTTCTTTCTGCAGGTATACCATGTATGCATGGCTTTTCTTTTTAATGGCTTATTTTGTTTTCCCTTTCAGATTCTAATTCTTTTTTTGACAATTTTTTGTCTCTGTGCATGGCATTTCATATCTTATATGTTTTATGGCATTTATAAAATTTCCTCAATCTTCATGAATAGCACTCTTCATAAATAGCAATCTTCATAATAGCATTACTTGGAACTTTTATGTCAGCCTATTTAGACGCTTAGATTAATTAGATTATTTAATTACATATATTAATTATATAAATTAAATTTAGAACATTTTCTTCTGAAAGTAAATGTATGTACGTACATACCTTGTACACTTTGTCCTCCTATTTGCACCTAGTTTTGAAGTACAGGTGATTTTTTCCATCAGGTCCACATATGTGTCTTTAATATTACTTTAGCTTAAAGACACATATGTGTGTGTCCACAATCCTTGATGATATTAATTTTATGAATGTTGATTCATGTTGAGTTATATCTATTCGATGTAATCCATTTTTACTGTTCTTTTCCTAGAATTCCCATCAATTTTTTATAGGGTATTTCTCAACGGAAGCATTTAGATTCTCCCTTTCAGATCATAGAATGTAGTAACTTTTTGTTCTTGTCATACATACACTTTTGCTACTTGTAAGCAGTAAGGTACTCATCATCCTTTTCTTTTGTTAGGTGGGGAGGGGAAGAAATTATTAAAATTATATTTCCTCTATTGCACTTTGATTCAACCAATATTATTCTTTCATTAAAAATGTCATTGTATTGAGTATTATTTTCTAATTATGTTCATCTAATTATTGATTATTCAGTAAAACAGACTCATCAAAACATGCTTGTTTTCTTTGTTCTACATCAGTAAATTGTCAGGATATTGGATTAATATTAATACTAATTAATACTTATTATATACAGCTTTTTAACTACTTTGATTTGTAAAGGTAAAAAATTAATGAAGGTGAGAATTGTAAAATTTCAGAAAAAAAATGTTCCTAAAGGAAAGAAAGACTACTGGAATTTTAAAAGGAGAGAGGAAGTATTTACATTTCTATGGTTGAACGATAAATGAGAATATAAGGTGATTAAACTCCACATATTTCATTTATTAAAGTTATGCATTACACTAAGGAATTGATGAATCAAGTGAATATTTAATGTATAACAACATTTAGACTTAAACTAAGATTTTAAATATGTACTGCAATTCTATGAAAATTGTAGACTAAATTGTTGACCTAGCTTCTACTTTCCCTGAATATTTCAGAAACAGATCAAAATTAGGAATCAAAACAACAAGTTACTTGTCATATGCAGACACAGGAGATACAAGTGCATAGGCTTTATAGGAAATAGAATACCCTTTCATTAGACTTTATTTTAAAAGCTGAATCCTATCTCTCAATAAAGTCAGAGTAAATTGGTGTTCAACAAAAACATATCAGTCCATTGAATACAATTGGAAACAAAAAATATTTCAAAATGCAATGTAGAATACATGATATAAGCAATGAATAATCCATATAATTCTCTTTGAAGTATAAGCAAGGCAATAAAAATAAACATTCTTTCATTGACCCCAAAACAAACATGGTGTATAAAAACACAAGGCCAATAAACACAAATTTATTTTACCAATCTTGTGTTAAAGGAGACATTCCATGAAACCAAGGTAGATGGGATTTAACTGGGTATATATAAGGCAGTCTTCAAAGAAATCAATGAAACCATTCATAAAAATATCAAGAGAAACTATAAGATTCAATTAAATATTACTTCCTAATTAGGATCTCCAGCTTCCACTATAACATTTTATATCCCTCGACTATTTGTGATTTAATACATAAAGAACAAAAATAGTTGAATTAAGCACAATCCACTGAGTGTCCTAGGATCAAAACCTCAACTTCTACTTTATTACCTTAAAGAAAATTGAATGTAAAAAAACATGTTCGACTTTGGTGAAAGCAGACCCAAATTTGGTTACTGTTGAGGGCCTGAGTGTAAAATGACCTTAGCTGTTGAATTACTTTTAAAACTACTACTACAAAATTGAAGACTATTTTATGATATCATCCCCAAACAAAGGGTTGATCAAAATCTACACATTTCTCTAGTTTTCCGCAATTCACTTGTTATGATAGAAACTCAATTTTCTAAGGTAGCATAATGTTTCAATAACTTGCAACTTCGTTTTGATGCTGAATATAATTGGTATACAACTTTGAAACTATACAATGATCTAGATTTTAAAAAATTTTATTTTATTTTAAATTTTAATTGCAAGAGATTTAAAAATTTTAAGATCCAAATTCTGGACATTTTCAAGATTTCAGAAATTCCTCCTGGGCACTTTACAGCATGTAGAAAATGAGAACATGTCTGGGAAAATGATTACCATTTGCAGCCCTACCACTGCTAGATATCACTGTCCAGCCTATATCTTAATTTGGTTATTTTTATTAATTAAGCTTTGCTCCAGGGAATGCAATCATTTACTATGAGGGAAACTAGGAATACCATTTCCAAATAACTTTTTTCTAGAGAGAGGAAGGTACTGAAATGTATTCATCCCAAATCAAAAATTTTGCATTCTATTCATATTGATTTGAACAATTACATGTTATAAGGCTACTTTGAGTGGCAAGATAAGGGCTTATGTAAGTCCTGTTTGTATCAGAATGCAAAATTGTGTATGTGATTTTTTTGTGTTTGAATTTTTTTAAAGATTATGGAAAATGTCAAAAAAGAGTAAAAAACGTTGGAACTATATTGCTATCAATGCCATGAAAGAGTTTCAAATTATTGCCCAAATTCCCTTCAAATGATTTGTCAGAAAGATATTTCTGATTGAAATATAATTTTTCCTAGATTAAACTCACAAATCTGTAAGTCAGAGGATAATGTTTTCAACTACTTTATGCTTGAATATGATTGAGGCATGAAGTGGAATACTGTTGATGTCTTGTACTCATACTTTCCATACTCCAATGCTCAATTAAGGTCAGTTCTATGATGATTGATGTTTGCTGCAAACCCTTAAACTACTGTAAACTTTCTCCTCTTCATCTATTTGGACTCATTTCTTCTATGCTACTATTCTACTCTGTTCATCACAAAAAGTAATCAGCCAAATATAAAGCATGTAACTCCCCACATTGTAATCATCAAGAGAATTCTATAAGCTGTCACAATAGATTTATTTGTGAAAGAGCCATCATCAGTGCCATGAGTGCTAGGCAATATTTTCATTTCACTGTCACAAAAAGGAATCTTTTTGAACAAGAAATTCTCATGGTGGTGTTTATATATATTATTTTTTAAGATGTGTAAATGCTGTTGACTTATTTTTGTAGGACTGCCACCTGGCTAGAAGGCCAAATTGCAGTGAAGATGAAAATAAATAAATAAATAAAATGTAATTTTAAAATTATGTAATGTTTGCAAAGGCAACATGTTTCAAGATTCAAATATTTCATTTCCCTTAGTCTGTACATATTTGTATAAATATTTAAAAATCTCTGTATGCCTTGGAAATGCAAACAGTCTTTTCGATACTGTTGACAAATAACAATTACCTGAACTGCAATAGATTAATGATAGCTTATCATTGTAATAGTTAGTTAAAATAGATCATTAAAAATAGATAATTTAAAATATATAAGAGGGAATATTTTTTCAGTGTCTGTGAAGGATTCAAATACGAAGGATATTTTTCATGAGATATGTATGTTGTCATTGGCTAAGTCTAAAGGTATAATACCAATCCTGTAAGAGTGTGGCTTAGGTCAGAGGACTTGGAAAACCATATTCCCAATACCTCAGTTGCTGTAAACTCTAAGGTTCCCTGCCCATTCCTCATCTGTGCATATTTTTAAAGATCATAAATATGCCAATGGCAAAACTGGTAAGATGAGACTTTGAGATGTCTGAAGAAGCCGATGTGGATGATGTCACCAGGGAAAGGGGAAAGGGTTGTGGTTTGATGGTGTCCTTTTGGCTAAGGAGGACTACTAGTTGAAACCTTGGGGGATAATTATTATGTTTACAAAATAATAAGCCCTTGAAAAATCTGCCCTACTTTCATCATTAACACCATTATTTCCTCTTGAGGATTGCTTAAATCAGGTTCCACAAACCTCAGTCTTACCAATCCTCTCATTTTTGCTGAAATGTGAAATTAAATTGTGATATTTTTGAGTTGATTTTTGAGCATGAGTTAACACCATCAATAAACATTAGATTCACAAACTTATCTCAAGAAATTTCCAAGTGAATTGTTTTTGTTGAAAATTGTCTACCTTTTAGACCAAAACCATGGCATTGAGCAATATAAAACAAGGACATAGAATGGAAAATAAAATGGCAACAATGCAATATTGGTTGGCAACATCCTCATAAAAAACAACACAACTTTAAAATCATCTCATGAAAAAGGGCATCATTTCATTTCATGAAACTACAATTTGCTTTTGGAGGAACTATAAACTGAATAATATCTTTGGAATTTGAACTAATCCTGTATTTGTTGAGTGGAGCTTGATTTGCTTATTTGATTGTATCTAAAATGAGCTATATGCCGTTTTAACCTGTTTTTTTTCTGCAGTATATATATACTTTTGTTCATCTTTGTCTTGAAATTTTATAGATGTCTGATATCCTTATTGAGAGGGTGAGGTATGTGGGATTTTTAAGTTTTGTACTTGTGGTCAATATCATAAGCATACAATCACAAAATAAACATAGGAAACTTACAATTTAAGAAAATTGTGGAGGAACATTCCAAATTTGATACATGCAAAAGCAACTTCATTTATATGAACAAAAGAACATTATGCATAGTGATAGTGGGACCAATACAATTATGTCCTTTATTCTCACTTGTTGATATAAATACTCTCTCTCACCAATAACACCTTCCATTCTCTTCATCCTCTGAAGATGGAAACTCATATTGGAATACATATTGGGACAATCTCGTGACATCAACATCCTGTTATTCCAAGCATGCTGCTGGTTTCTGAGAATACTACTCTTGTAAGGACCATGTGGCTACTTGCAACAAAAGCTCAAGCAGTGTTTTGACTCATAACATTTAACACTGCCATGCACATACATATTCCTTTTGATATTCCTTTTGTAAACTTCTGCTTTGTTTTTTTGGAATGAGTTAATCAATAAAGGGAGATGTAACTATAACATGTGTAAATGAAGCATGATCTAGATAAAAGTGTGAGCAATATCTTTGACATTATGCTTGATGAATTTCCATAGGTCTGAAGAAAGGAGTAAGGTCTCTTAACTGCACCAACGTGAAGCCAAATGCTAATTCCACATCTGATGCTCTTCCACATCTGATTGGATGAATTATAATGAATACATATATAATACAAGCTTAGCTTATAAATGCCTCTATGTGTTGATCATCTTCTTTAAATCTTAACTAGTCTCTAGATCTTATATAATTTAGAAATTTGTTCTCAAAAAAGTATTATTGCAATTTTTAGGAAAGTAGCAGTCTTATGTTCTTGAACTGTGAACTACCAATTATCCATGGGCGAATTATCTGTACATGATGATGATGATGATTAAATTACTTGCTGCCTTTTCAAAGAAATTCAAATATAAGGACCACATAAGTATTTTTGCATTCTAATTCAAGCAGGACTTGCACAGGATATTTTCTATGTATTAGTGAGAATATGACTGCAATGATATTATCACTGCTAAAAGGATCAGCAGATTTGCAAAGAAAGGTCTAAATGAGTACATGGAACAATTGAATATAACAGACTGTGTAAATAGTAATAAATTATTCATCTATCAAAATTATGCAAATTAAATTTAAGTAAAAGTTTAGTGTTTTCTGATTATTTCTGCATCCATCATTAGCCCACTTAATGAAGAATTCAGTTTTTTTGATATTTCTTGAGCTTATGGGTTTGCAGCAATGCAGTGTCTCATTAAAATATGTTTCTTTCTGTCCTGAGTGGTTACTGTGATTGTAGCTGAGAACCATTAAACTGAGAAAATGTTGTGTTGGTTTACTTCTTGTGCCTCAAAGCAGTTTCCCAACCTTTGTGGTATTAAGTCCCTCTAGCTGTGTCCTCAAAACAGCTAAGTGCTAAGAATGAGCTATGAGTTCTGACCTCATATCTTGAAAAATGAAAAATTTTTCATTGCTCTCTGTTACAGGATGGAGGATTTATTTCTTTTATACTATCTTGCCACAGTCTTGTATACGGGCACGATGATATGAAAACTACTGAAGTATATTAAAATGATGCTACTCAATACTTATGAAAGACTCTACTCAATCTAACGAAAAATTTTAATTATGTCATACTTCACTTACATGGTAATTTTTGGCTCATAATATTCTGGCTTGGTGAACAGAATACCTCTTATGGGCTGATGAATTAACAAAGAGGAAGGTAAATTTCAGTTCATTATAAATAAAGTAATTGGCTAACTTGGGACTGCACATCTGGCTGGTCCCCATTTTGGTTGGTTAATTCAAGGTACTATAAAATTTGTATCTGAAGAAATATTTCCAAAGTGTTATGAATTGTTATGAAGTGTTAAGTGTTCCATTTTAAGATGTCTACATTCATACTTAATGATAAAATCTAACCTTTCCCAATCAACTTTTGAGTCAGTTTTTGAGAAAACCTTTAATATTCTTGTTTTTTTTCACCTTCAGTAAATGGCTGAATGCATAATTTCTCTATTACCGTATTTGAAGAGCAAATGATTTCATTGAAAAAATTATGCTAACTGTAACCATATTTTGTTGCATTTTTCTATATGAACCAGCTGTTATACACATACCTAGTAAACAGGCCAGTTAATCCATCAGCTGGTTAATGCAAAGCCAGTTAAAAGGAATTATACAGTAGTTTTATGATAAAAAGGTAATTCTTTGACCATATTTTCTTCCATAATATTTTAATATTTTCAAAGTTGAATAAGTTTGTAACCCTCTTTGTGTGGTGAAACATTCCTTTTTTACTCAGACACTAAATAAGATGATGAAAAATAAAATCTAAGAATTCTCTTTCATCAAAGTCTGCTCCTTGATGTTTGAAACTCATTATTTATTATCTGGTGTAAAATTCTACTAATGAAACTCTAAAACTTTGATAGAATTTGAAAACTTTGCTATATTTGGTCGCTATTTTTCACACTTGTTATTCCTATGGAAGATACTGTTTATTACGCTAGCTCCTGTATAATTGAGATATTTATTGCACAGCACAACACCAGTGGCACCCACTGAGTAGTATATATAATGCTGTCTTGTGTTGATACATTGATTAGGAGACACCTATTGTAAATGCCTCTTGGTATTTATGATTTACAAATCCTCAAACTCATAAAATATAAGGTTGGGATCAAATTAAACCAACTTATGAGATACTCTCACTCAGACACATAATGTTGCAGAATACATTGTGCATTTTCTTTCCTAAATAATTAAATAGCTAAGTTCCTCAAAGTGAAGGCTGAGGTAGTGGACTACAAGTTATTTAAATGGTAGATATGACCTCACTATTAGAATGTGTCTTTCACAGCTGATCGTAGGACATTCAAACATTTCAGTACAAAATTATAGTAACTCAACCCATTGGTTTTTACTTGTAGTACATTGCTGTGCTTTTCTGGTCTTATGTCACCTGAAGTTGAATATATTTTCAATGAAATTACAGAATTTAAATGCATATGGTATTTGTACAGTCTTATGCTTTATTTATCATACTAGCTACCAAGAACAAGTTCTTATCATATGTTTTTTAAGATGTAAGACTGTATTATTCCCCTTTAAATTCTCCACGTTATTTTCTCTTGTTAACTCAGTTTCTCTAAAGAAAAACATTAAATATGCATTGCATAAGTTAAAAATTTCTCTTCTGCTAATGTTTCTCATGCTCTAAAAAAGTATTTGATTGTAACTTTCCAGTCAGACTCAAATTTCAAGTCCAATGACAATTTCTTTCTGCAGTGACAACATTCAAAAGGATGGAGTCTGTTCCTCAAAACACCTTGATCATGCAGATTGTATTAAGATCACATCATGCTAAGTAATAGCTATACTCATATTGTTTTTTTTATACTATGAAGACAATTTTATGACTGAACAATTTAAACCTCATCATATTTCTGTGAACCATTTATCCAAATTCGTATTTTAGTTTCATCAAATCCAATATCATTTTGCACTCTTTAAAATTAATATATTAATGAAAACAATTGTCAATCGTTGTGAATCGTTGATTGTGAAATCGTTCATTGTGAAGTAACGTGTATGCAATATACATCAACCTTAGAAGACATGCTAGAAAGTAATTTGACATCGTCTTTGTGACTGTCTCCTCCTTTACATAAAAAAATTGGATAACCACGGAATGAAATTCTATTGTGACTTGAATTAACTAACCTTCCAATTAAGTTATTAAGCATACACAGGAAATTAATAGCACAAATTTGAATGGTGGCGCTATTTTTATCCCTTATTTAGCTGACGAAAATATTAAATATTTTTGCTCTTCTAAATTCGGGCTTAACCCAGATGAATCGAAAAATCAAAGAAGGTAATTTTATTTTCTACATTTGAATAAATTAATTTTAAAATGTAGATATTTCAGAGATGAATGATAAATATCGGTTTCGATACTATAAAAAGAAACTAAAATNTTATTAAGCATATACAGGAAATTAATAGCATAAATTTGAATGGTGGCGCTATTTTTATCCCTTATTTAGCTGACGAAAATATTGAATATTTTTGCTCTTCTAAATTCGGGCTTAATTAACCCAGATGAATCGAAATATCAAAGAAGGTAATTTCATTTTCTACATTTGAATAAATTAATTTTAAAATGTAGATATTTCAGAGATGAATGATAAATATCGGTTTCGATACTATAAACAGTACCTAGAAAATAATCAACAGTAGCTTTTCATTCAATCTAAATGTTTTCTCCTAAAAACTTATATCGAATATCGGACTTCATAAATCTCGCAATATTTTTCATTTTTAAGAATTATAGTAATCGCAGTAGTAGTTTCCAACCCTCCCCTCCCCTTATTACCCCTACTGCGCCACCCCTATCCGTTGTCTGAGCATAAAAAGGTTTGCATGCCTGCGACTCGTCCTCTCTTCTGTTGACTGCTGAAGGTTACGGTTCAACCATGCTCGAAGACACCTTGCTGCCTTATGTAGGACGTCGCCTGGCGCTGAGGACGTTATCGCAAGTAGTTGGTTGCATCTTTTCGTGAGTCTCATTGAATCAGATTTAAAGTTTACATTTCTCGTTAATTTCGGTCGGATTGTGCTTTAATGTATTTTTACGATGGTTCATCAGTTCCCAATATCTTCGTGGGGGTTTATGTGAAGTGAGTTAACCGCGTGATGTTGATGTCAATAAAAATGTAATTTCGTTTAGGTGCGTAGTCTTATCGCAGAGATTCTATTCAAACTATTCCTTGCGGTCATGAATTGCGAGTTGGTTGCCCGAGCGTTGCAGTTCTTTCTTAAAGATCTTTTTAAAAACTGCATTCAGATTGGTTAAATTGTTTCATTGATTAAGACGTTCCTTGCCTGTCAGATTAATGTCCCTTAATTTCAAAATTTGACGCATTTGTTTCATTCGACATGCCTTTCCGAATGAGCTGTTCTGTTTAATGGGACTTACATTCGACCAGCTGATTCTTAGAGGGATAGAGATATTAGATTTCACGTATTTCAACTAAACCGGAAACTTGTTACGTTCGGATTACAATATTAAGTTTATCGTTTTTCTCGGATATCTTCTACTTTGATGCATCGACGTTTGATACAATTCTGATCTGCATCAGCGGTACGTTTCAGTCCGTTATCTAGTTTATTCTTAATAATTAATTGAAATTCAATTAAGAATTGTGTAGTTGGGAGTTGGGCTTCCGAGATAGTTATCCTTCAGACTCAACGTACATTAAAATGACTTTTTCCTGATCCTAAGTTCTCTCCAGTTTAATGTTTTGCTTAAAAAAAGTTGGTTGCACGAGTCTTCTCTGAAATAAACCCAGTAAGCCAACAAAACGTGCTGTGGAAAGTAGCTGTGGTTCACCGATTTGTGACACTTTGAGCCAAAAGCATGGGCATGAGTGAATTTGGTTTCATCCAGGGGCGGATTTATAATTTAAAACAATAGGAGCTAGCTGATAGTCTCATCCACATGGGATCCTTGCCAATAAACTCTCAATAACAAATTGTTCTGTTTTTTCGCTTCTACAGAGAATTTAGCTGAGTTAGTCTTCATAACATCCCTAGTTTCCTCGCCCTTTTCGCTCATTTTGATTGCAGGTGTAATCAATTAATACCGATATATATTAGGTAGCCTTGAGACGTAAGTAACAGTTACTTCGCGCCGTTGCAATGAAAAGGTAGGGGAGTAGAAGTGATTTTCGCAACCAGAGCTTACTTGACACACGTTGACGTATGGGTGGGACACCCCTCACCCCCCTGGTTACTTTTAGTTCGATCAGGTATTTAAGCGATGCAATGACTGTTAATTAATCTCAAGATTGTGTAACTTTATTTTTGACAATGAATTCTCTGCATTATAGTTAACCTACTTAACTCTGAAAATAGGCAAAAAGTGAACTGTTAAATGAAGTTGTCTTGCTAACCTGAGTGAATTTTCCAAATTTTCAACGTTGAATGGGTTTGTAATTGGACATTCAAACGATGAAGCTTCCAATGAATGTTATGTCATGCATAGGTTACCCCATATGCTTTGTCTGTAGTGGTCTGAAGCAGGCTGTCGATTGTAATGTAGTATCTTAGATTTTATGCATAGAGATATACCATATATAGATACCTATATAGCGCCAGTTATTTGCATTCTGGTGCTTTGGTGGCTAACTTCTTTTAAAATTGTCATTGCTCAGGACAATTTACTGTTCTTTAATATCTAATTTTCTGACAATGAACGTAGTCTTGTAGAATTTGAGGAATCTTTAATTATTGCAGAACATTTCTCATGATGGTAAATCCAAAATTCGATCTACGAATTACTCAAATGTCATTGTAGACTCATCGGCAGAAAATTGGATTTTTGTAATTTAATTTTCTTTGAATCAGATGAGATACAAATATTTATTCTTAATGTTTGAGCTCCCCGTCATTGTGGCAAATTTTTTTTATTCAAAGTATGTGCTATCCTTTTTGGGGAAAAATTAAAGCAGTCATTTTGAGAAGCACTTAGGAGCTATTTTAGACTACAGAAGTTGAAAGATTTGAAGTTTTTGAAGACCTGTTACAAACTTAAGCCTATTGTAATGTTGTTATAAAATTTATATTTGAGTTGATTTTCAACTTGTTATTCTTGCAGATTTTAGTAATCTTTTCATTGACATCAATTTTAAGAACTTTCCAATTTGAAGGGACAAATGCAAATTTTCAAATTGGTCTATTTTTGCCAAATATTGTTCTGTAGAATCTCCAACATAAAATTTTCATGACCAATTTTTGCTTGAGATTTAATTTGGTAAAATATGTACAGCAAAGAAGACATCAGGAGAAGATTTTATGATTTATTGTAAATATTTTGAAGTGTACATTTTATTACAGAGAGCAATAAAGAAATGTCAGAAAAGACCCTTTCAAGTTTCATTTTGAACATGTCCAGTTCCTCACCCTTCAAAAATTTTGGTACAGTAGTGGACGTCAAACCTGGGCGTCAAACCTGGGCGTCAAACCTGGGCGTCAAACCTGGGCGTCAAACCTGGGCGTCAAACCTGGGCGTCAAACCTGGGCGTCAAACCTGGGCGTCAAACCTGGGCGTCAAACCTGGGCGTCAAACCTGGGCGTCAAACCTGGGCGTCAAACCTGGGCGTCAAACCTGGGCGTCAAACCTGGGCGTCAAACCTGGGCGTCAAACCTGGGCGTCAAACCTGGGCGTCAAACCTGGGCGTCAAACCTGGGCGTCAAACCTGGGCGTCAAACCTGGGCGTCAAACCTGGGCGTCAAACCTGGGCGTCAAACCTGGGCGTCAAACCTGGGCGTCAAACCTGGGCGTCAAACCTGGGCGTCAAACCTGGGCGTCAAACCTGGGCGTCAAACCTGGGCGTCAAACCTGGGCGTCAAACCTGGGCGTCAAACCTGGGCGTCAAACCTGGGCGTCAAACCTGGGCGTCAAACCTGGGCGTCAAACCTGGGCGTCAAACCTGGGCGTCAAACCTGGGCGTCAAACCTGGGCGTCAAACCTGGGCGTCAAACCTGGGCGTCAAACCTGGGCGTCAAACCTG
The DNA here is from genome assembly GCA_000376725.2 of Ladona fulva. Classification (NCBI taxonomy): domain Eukaryota; kingdom Metazoa; phylum Arthropoda; class Insecta; order Odonata; family Libellulidae; genus Ladona; species Ladona fulva. Next base: position 1,777,135 of record KZ308415.1, read on the forward strand.
GGCGTCAAACCTGGGCGTCAAACCTGGGCGTCAAACCTGGGCGTCAAACCTGGGCGTCAAACCTGGGCGTCAAACCTGGGCGTCAAACCTGGGCGTCAAACCTGGGCGTCAAACCTGGGCGTCAAACCTGGGCGTCAAACCTGGGCGTCAAACCTGGGCGTCAAACCTGGGCGTCAAACCTGGNACAAAAAATTGACCTGAAAAAATAAAATTATGAAACATGAGAAAACATCATTATAATTTCTTAACCGATTGAATGACCTTGGGGACTTAGTATAATTTTTCAAGCTGTTTAGGCTTCAAAGGGTTGAAATACTGTTAAAGGGTTAAAGTGGCATCAAAGGGTTAAAGCAAAATTTCTGGAAATTCTAGAATGTTCTGGAAACTTCTCAATTTCTATTGGTAAACTCAAACTTAAACTGAAAATTGAGAAATTATGAAAATGTCAAGTAATAGGATTAGAACTCTTGAATAATTACATGAAGCTCTAAAAAAATGACACGAGCAAGAATTAAACTATCAATCAATAGGAAAAAAAATTCGATTCTAAAGAATATAATGACCTATGCATAAGGTATAGCATAAAAAAATGCTTTCACACAATCAAAGTTAGCTAGCTATTGAGCAGATTACTTAAAATGACTGAATTTCTTAAAACATGGAAAGCATAGAGCAAATCAAATAACATCACTTAATACTACCAATAAAATCACAAAAACAAAATTGCCAGTTTCTGAAAGTTGCTCTATAAATTTGTTTAACCAAAAACCAAAAAATTTATTATCTCTAGGTTGAATATATAAGGGATAACAAGCCCTGTACAAAACAGTAATTAGATCATCAATCCTTTTAAATTTATGAATGAGGAATTTATTTATATTTGAAGCAAAGACTGATTTCATCTCACAGGTTAATTACTCTGGAAAGGCTGCACATTTAGCTACAAACAACAGAATCAAAACAGATTGTCAAGCCCTCTGAACTTCTTAACATTGTAACATAAATCATTTCTGATTCCAAATACCTCAAAGATTGAAATTCACCATTAATATTTGATTCTGAAAGTAAATGTCAATTTCTGTGAATTATTCTAAAGTGAGTACCTTATGCTTTAAGGTATTCATCATTAATCCTTATTTACATTTATTTTGCTTTAAGTAGAACATAGTTTAATCTCTTATATATTTAAATGATAATCCCTTATGTAATTAGTGAAGGCTTGGAGAGAACTCTTTTCATCCTCTAGTCAAACAGCAAACTTAAGCGCACATAAGGTGTATTGAAATTGTTCCAAAGAAGAAGAGCAATATCTGAAGTCCTTCATTTTGAAGGAGTTCACAAAATTGAGATTTTACTACAATAATGAAACATTACCAAAGAAAATGCATTAAAATTGGTGAGAGGATTCTTCTCTCTCAAAAAATTCATCCATATCCATGGCACATAGAAATTCTGCAGTTTGCCAAGCATATACCTCATTAAAACAAGATTTGGTAAAGCCATAAAACAAATCACACCTTAACAACCATCATATCAAAATTATCCATAATTATAAGTAAGTATTGATTGCAGTAAATAATTCCTTTTCATCTTCATTTCATTATAAAGAAAAACAGACATCCTTAAAATTCTCTCTATAATTCCTATTTAATATTCTCTAACTACTAGCAGAGTTAATTGAGATAGTGAATAAGAATATAACTCTTAAAACCTTAGAACCCCCAGGTTTCCCCTACAGTAAATCCTAAATAATCCCAAAATAGTTTGAATTCTTCTTCATGCCCCATATTTAGATTTGAAATCTTTGATCAAACCATTCTATTATCATCATCAATTGATTGAAATTCACCTTAAATTTTAAGGCATTGAAGTTACTACAGTGTTTATCAAGTTCATTATGTGATTTGAGGAATCAGAATGTAGTATTATTGAATACTTTGAGACCCTAAATTTAATGATTTGATTGATTAAAGAAAATGATGACAAACTAATGATGACTAATTTCTACTAAGAACACGACATGTTTCAAACATAATGATGTATGAAGTTAATTACACTATAGTATTATTAAAGGAGATTATTTTCATTACACTTAGCATTGAAAAGACATGGGTAACAATAGATGCAAACCTCTAATTTTTCTCAACCATGATGGATTCTAATCTACTCTGAGGAAATAAATCTTTTGAATGTAAATGCCAATAAAACATACCATATTTTTTAAACTTCATAAATAATTACATCTATGAGAAAAATTAATAAGGTTTCCTTGTTATGTTTTTTTCCAAATTTCAATTAACACAAATAACAATAAACAATTTCAATACACCTTATGTGCGCTTAAGGATAAAACTACAAATTGCAATTGAAATATCACAATAAAAGTTGTAGCTCTGTGTGAAGAGAAAGCTTCTGGAGAAAATTCACAAAGGAAAAAGGTACCGAGGTAATACGTCAGAGTATGCATGTTTCGTTTACAAGTTACATTAATTGAGGAATCTAAATAACAATGGCAAAATCTAACAGAAGTGCACTGCTTCATGGCTATTAACCTGGCTTTCATTTTAATGGCAATCTTACTATGGCATGAAATGTTTTATTACTTAATAATTCATGCATCATCACAAAAAACAAAGTTTCTATAAAAAGGAGAGAAACTTATGGACAAGATTAAATAAGCTTCCAAATTTCAAATCCAGAAATTTTTTCAAAATTAGAAAACAGTAATAGAGAAAATAACTTTGGGATAACAAGCATGGGAATATTTCTATCTGATTATTAGGAATATACTTATATGATTCATGATTTAATATTNATTATTATAACAATATTCTAAATAAAGGTATTTAAAATTGTCCACGCTATGAATAGAAAAGGCTCCAGAAATGTTAGAAAACAGTAAAGCGAATAATTAGCAGAAGACCAAATATTCAACTTTATCTTACAGATTGTGAACTTTCAGCTGTTTTTCCAATATTGTCACATCTCAAAACTGCAATACCCATTCCAAGATAAGTCACAATACGGGTTCCTGAATACGGACTAGCTCTCGGACCCTTAAGTCAGGTTTAACCTAAGCCGGGTTTTGTGCCTCTTTCCTGAATACAGCCGTAACAGAACACTGTTTCATAACTATTAATCATAATGAAGGCAATCTTACTTAGGTATAAAATGTTTTATGGCTTAGAAATTCTTGCATCATCATAAAAATCTAAGTCCCTGAAAAATGGAGAGAAACTGACAGAGAGGGAAAAACAAGCTTTGCAAAATTCAAACTCTGAAATTTTTTCAAACATAGAAAACAACAATTGATAAGAAGCAAAATTTGTTATGGAAGAAATAACTTTTAGAAAGACGAGATTGGACACATTTCCTACTGACAATTAGGAATATGCCTCAGATTATATGCTTTTTTATATGTTATTTAATTAGCCTAATTTATTTTCTCTATTCAGAATTATTTTACTGATATTAAAATATATTTGTAAGTACTTTTCAAAGAAGGAATGCTATAATACAATAGCAAGAATTTGTTTCACCTGATAAAATTAATAGTTATACACCAATAAACATTGGGTTTGAGGTGTGACTTGGTGGAATAATTTTTAATGAAAATTACTTTGTGGACTCTACAAAGTGAACTTCTCTGTGAATACACCAATAATGTTGTACTTTAGGTCTTATCAATTGTTACCCAATCACTGATTATAAGTTAATGCACTTTCAGTAAGCTCTTGTTTGAGTTATCAAATAAAAATTGCAATAGTAATCCAAATGTTGCTCTGTTATAGTTGTTTACAAAACTATAAATTAACAAGAAAAATTATACTTTCATTGTCTCTGATTTACCACGAGAAAAATATTTCATTAATAAAATATTACTTAAATTTAACACATAATGCTATTCTCAGAAGTAATTGAATGATTATGATAAAATTGATGATGAAATGGTCAATAGATAATACCTAACTTCATATGTTAGGTATTCATGCTAGTCCTAATCAAGTCTAATCATGCTAATCCTAATCCATGCTAGTCCAACAACCTCAATGGTTTTCCTCATTGGAAAATTCAAATTTAGATAATAACAAAGGAAATCCCTCACAAGTGGGTTAATAATTGAAAATATTGGGAATAATGACTAGGTTTTGTTACATACTTTGATTTATAGTTAAACTAAAAATGATTATTCCATCTATGATAAGCAAAAGCTTACAGTTTGCTAATTCTTGCAATTTTGATTTGGTACACAGATCAGAAACAAGTAGAATGGTTTTTTGAATCCCTTAGAATCTGTTAATGCTAATGGCAGGCTCATAAAGATATATATACATAAGTACACTACAATAGTAATATGGCAATGGTATTTTTATTCCTGTAATTTTTCTCTTAGGTCAGTAATATCATTTATGTAGGGCTCCCGGATAGCCAAGTGGGCAACGCGTTCAATTTCGGTGAAAGCTGTCCCGGGTTCGATTCCTGGTGGGGGCTTACGTGCGAAATGACCTAAGCTGTCAAAGCACTTTTAACAATACTACTACTACTATCATTTATGTATCAGAGTGTCTGGAAGGGAGTTTGATTTTAATAAGACATATATTAACATATAATAAACAAGTATAATATAAAAATCAGTATGAGGAAATATATATAGAATCATTGTTTCTAACCAATGTAAACTTTATGACTTTTACAACATTTTAAATCATGGAATTAAATATATATTAAGAGCAAAAATGCCCTTAACAATGTGAAATTTAACAAATAATGGAATTCTCTTCCCTCATTCATCAAATCATAATTCATGCAAGAAAAAACAGCCATTCCTTCAAAAATCCAATGATACAGATGCTTCCTAGATGTCACCTGGAGAGTAGCATTCATGGGTTCCATTCAATTTCAGGAGTGCATAAAGAATTTCAGAAATGACTTTACCCTAGCAGAAAAGTTGAAAAAATTGAGCTTCTTTAAAAGATGACAAATAAATTGGCTAGGGATAAGAAGTAATTTTAGACTGATCAGCCTTATACTCAAAATAATCACTTCTTTTAACATAGATAACTAGATTTAGCTCTGGCTTCAAGAACTAATGAAGGAAAAGGTTGTTTCCCAAAGCTCCAGGACCCACGATCCCCACGATGAGATTTACTTAAAAATTGCACAATTCTATAATTAAATATCACTACAAATTTGTGTTTTTCTCAACAAATCATTCACAACATACATTTAATTGACAGAAATAATCAAATGGCTACTAGGTTGAATGGGTAATTTGCCAATCTGGCTAACCAATCCTCTTGTTTTCAAATAGAGATACTAAATGCCTAAATGCCAATAAGGGTTAGTGTTAAGATGTAATCAAGCTTTGCTTTCCATGTCTTGAATTTCCATGGGTTTGCACACTAGTGCCACCTTGTTTGTTCTTTTGTAGTTCTGTTTTGTTAGTTTTGTACTTCCGTACAATAAAAGTCTGTGTGTGTAGCTTGATGCCAAGCAGTTGAAGTGTGAGCACATGTTTTCATTTTGATCCTGCGTTAATCATTGGCGATGTGAAATATTAGTGTATTTCACAATAGTTAGCATAACAGGAAATTAGCCACTAAACATTCCATATACCTTTATTCCCTTCATTGCCCTTCATAGCACCAAGTTTGTTTATCATTAACACTAGTTATTCTTATAAATATAATTTCATCACTAATACAGTTGAAGCTGTATAAGCAAGGAAACTGAAATCAACAAGTCCCATCATTTTATCCCTGAAATCCTCTATAAGTGAGAAAATTGAAACTTCTATAAGAAACAATTTTCACATTATGACATCTATAAGGTAGACCACCATCCTTACACCTCTGCAAGTGAGAATGGCTTTTAAGAAATGTAAAACATTGTGGGTGTTTTAACTGGTCACTTTCAGGTATTTTGTTTTACAGAAAAGGGATATGTTCGCACAAGTATACAAAGGCAAAAATTGTTGGTGAGTGTTAATCGTTGAGGGAGGTAAGTTGTGTTCTCAGGATCTTGTACATGAACAGAAGTAACAGCAATGATGAAACCCTCTCCCAAGAATCTTTGAAAAAGCTGGAGGCTCTCCTCAAGATTTTTGAATTTTTGGCAGTTACTGTTCAATCAACTTTTGATCAGATTAATGAGCTTGAAAATCATTTTCATAATACCAAAACAGAAGAACAAATGAAACTGATGGATGAATAGGAACTTTTGCTACATTTGCAGGATTGCCTTTTGAAATAGCTTGAAATAAATTTAAACAGAAATTATTTCAATTGTCAAGAGTCTTATTAAGAATAAATGAGGACATAATGGTGAGGGTATGTTCAATTTGCATGGAAGGAGAGAAACATAATCATAACCCTTCTTTTCTTATTGGTCAGATCTTGCTTAACAGCTTTGTTATGAAAATCTTACATCTTTGATCTTTGCTACAGCTGCATATTTTGGTTCCTGATCATCATGTGGAACTACAAGGATACTTCACCCTGTGACTTAATAGTGCCCATCATCTATTCACCAAATGTTTTTGGGTTAGAGAGAATGCTAAAATGGCATTTTCTCTCTTTCTCTTTTGAAGGAATTCAATAGGAAATAGGATGAAGCACTGCCTTCTATGATCAAGAGCAGGAATTTCTTATGGTAGAAATGTACTCTGCTGCATCAATACAGTAGCATAAAAATATAAACCTTTAAAAATTGTTTAAGAATGACCTAAGAAAATAATGAATACCATTTCCTAATGGACCATCTTGTGAAACCTCTTATGCAGAGGAAGAAAATAAATAAGGTATAATTAAGAGTGAATTTTGTAATTTAATAATTATGACTATGGAAACCAGACAATATTCTTGAAATCCTTTGTCTGTCACAAGATATCATATTATTTTACTGTTTATTACTCTTATGCTGCTTATAAAATTATATTGATTCATGTTACTCAATATACATTTTAAAAATATATATA
>KZ308415.1:1784148-1927621 GCA_000376725.2 Ladona fulva
ATAAATAAATTTATATATATATATTCCATTTTAATCATTCTGCATCATCTGTTCTTCTCACGCATCAAAACTCACATAAAACATCCTTTCAAAACTTGTCCTACTCTTTCAGTTCACATTCATTCATTACCTAATCATTTATGACTGTCTATTCTGTATGTTTCCCTCCTCTCCACTTCCAACAATTTAGATCAATAGCAATTTATGGGACATAAACTCACATATCCTTGCATACTTCTTACTTCTTGCATTAAAAATTGTTCAAACTTGGTGTTTTCATCTACTGCTGATCACAATCTGACTGCCATAATTTGTTACCACAGCCTTCTCTTCATTGTTGTCTTGTGTACACATAATAAATTAATGCGCTCAAATTCATCAGCATTGATTTTTACCTGCACTGCTACCACAGTGCAAGAACTGATTTTCCAAGCATACATTGTTTGATAATAGACAAACCTCTTTTTATCCCTGCAACCCACTATGGATTCAGTTATCCAAGGCATTCTTATTAATAATTGTTGTAAGTGATGAATAGAAAACATTAGGTTGCTAACTTTTTGCTAACATTTTCCAGACCTCTGTTCATCTGAATCATTTCCTCTTAGTTGTATATAATCCATACTCATCTGTTTTGGCACATTTTCTTGTGCCTTTCTTGATTTCTCAAAATTGAATGGATGTAATTCTCTACAAGGTAAGATCTCCAATCAGAGACTACTTTCCAAGTCAGCACTTTATTACACATTTCTTATAATTTGGAGGACATACATGTGATCTATGTGTACATATGTACTGGGTATTGACACTTTCACTATTTCTTTAATTACTAGCACAACAATGAGTTTGCTGAAATCAATTTTAAGGTAATGCTTAAATACTTAAAAATTTCAAGATGCAAATAAGAAAAGAGAGTTGTTTACAACTGTGAAAAGGTTATCAAATAAAATGAGTTGAAAATAAGGATGTAAGGGACTAAGAAAAGCCTGTGAGAGTGAAAGAAAAGATAAAATTAACAACGGTCAGTGGAAACAAAGGGATCAGAGAGTGTAAAACCTACTCAAATGACCAAAATAGAAAGAATAGGATAGATAACTCTCTCAAAATTGCAGAAGCAATATTTTAGCATAGCCCATTAATTACTTAGGATAATTTAGGATATAATCTTAACATGCAATGAGAAAGGATTCTAATTCAAGACTCTATTCTTCTTTATGTTGAGGTGGGAAAATTTTACAGCATATGTTATGGTGATGCTTCTTTGTAACCATGATCCCAACTAAAATGAGGTTTGATTTTTGGAAAGGATAACTATTCAAAGAAACATTAAGCCTCATTAAATGCTGGAATAACCTTCCTTCAGTTGTTTCTAGAGGCTGCTTGGTTGTCTCCAAGATACTCTACATGTCATTAATCTTTGCTCTAAATGTATTTCAAATTCATCTCTCTCGACCCATAGACTCTGAGATTATTTCAACCTTAATTTAACAAGAACAAATATTTAATTCTCCTTGGAAATTGAAAGGAGTTCCTTTCTGGGAGGTTTTTCAAAATATCCGAAGGAGAAATAGATTATAGAATCAGTATACCAATTAATGCCAACCCTCGCTATAACCAAGAATCTTTACTTGTACATTCATATAGGAAACAAGAAATTTTCTTTACAAAATGTGGACATATCATTATTTTAACACACATTAGATGTGCTGATGCAAATTTTTCACTTAATAGTTAGCATGAACTTCAGAATGATTTCCTGATGAAACATAAAGATAAGGAGAAATACAATCTTTACTTCTCTGGATATATCCATGATTAAAAAAAAATTGCTAATGCTTAATATAAATATAGAGTAAATCTTACATTAATCTACTAGAAATGATTTTCTTAATAACAGGCAAAGCTTGATTCAATAAACTGTAAACTAAACTAATTATTTCTGTTTAATTGTGTAACAGATCAAATAAATAATATGTAAGGTCTAATTTTAATATTTGTTAAATCATGTTTGTTTCTAGCTACTTTTATGGTGAACCATTTAGAACTGCAGGAACTGGGATACAGAAACCATTAAGATAGATAAGGTACTAAGATTTCTTAGAAGAGAAAATTTCCATTATAAAATATCAGGGGAAACTAAGGATCTCCATTGCATAGAGACTCCTGGGGAGCTTTGCCCTAACTTTCCATTATGCATGGAATTGTTGTTTTAAGCAGAATTATAGGCCATCTTGGCAATTTTTACGAATGGAATCTCATTTGGTATGCTCTAACTCAGAATTAGATTTCCTTCATAACATAATTGTTCTCCCCTACACAAAGTAGGTGGAATCTAGCACGTAAACAACAAATATGACAGTCTGTCTCCTGTGATGTGGTATGATGAAGATTTGGAAGAGGAGAATAATATGATATGTCAAAGGACTGTAGTATGTGGGATGTATGGAAAGTTAGGGCATAGCACCCTTGTACCTTGTAGAACCAATGATAAATAATAATAATATATTGACACTTTGCTTACTACCCAGTGATAAAGTTGAAATATACAGAAATGCATATCATTGTTCATCTTTTACTAGAACATTAATTACGTTAACTGTTAATCTCTTAAAATTTCTGCTTAGTAGTGCACCAAAATTTTTCTGATGGTAGCAAAAGACAGCATTTCACATTGTTTGAATATCTATGAAGAGGACATCTTCAGAATGAAGGATCCTCCTAAATGATCAAAATAAAAGTTCTCTGAAGGAAATATGAGAATTCTTAAAGAAATAAATCTTTATTTTACTTTCACCAAAGATTGAACTTATTTCTGGATCTTATTTACCTGATTCATTGGGTAGAGTATTTGACTCATGCTTTTGCAAATGCCCTAAGAACAGGATTAAGGGATGACCGACGGAAAGTTAGAATAAAAATTGTCTGCCTGTCAGTCATCAGCTTCAATCCACATGAGATGCTGTGAAAAGGGAATGAGTTTAAAGGCAAAATTGGGATTGAGAATTGGTGCATTCACCAAAAATGAAATTATAATAACAAAAACGTTGTTCAACTACCACAAAAGAAGAAGGTACACCTGTAAAATACCAGGTGATATAGATCGATTGATTATATTACAGCCAAACAAAGATTGCAAAACCATGTCCGAGATAGCAGGAGCTAACTAGGTGTTGATGTAGTCAGTGACCATAATTTGGTGATGATAAATGGTAGTCGGAAATAAAAAAAAACTAGATAGCGGCAAATTTACATACTAAAGAACAGACTCAAGATTTTGTTTCAAAGAAAAACTGACAAATTTGTGGAGAAAATACACGAACAGATTGTCTACGGTCAATGGAACATTGTGAAACAACTATTAGTAGCAGCGGCTATGAACGTTTTACAGAAATCGACTTTACATCAAAGAAGTAGTGGATCACTGGAGAGATAGTTTAAATGGTTGAAAGAAGAAGAAAATACAAGTCCCAGAAAACACCAGAAGAAGTGAAAGAATACAAATCTCTGAGGAACAAAATCCGAAATGTAGAAAAGTGGAGTCATACTTGCAGAAGAGATACCACGAAATAGGGTTGCTAATGAAGAATGGGAGACTTGATATCTAAGGGTTCATGAAATAATATTTGGTGGTGTACTCTATTCTCCATGCGGAAACATTAAATTTAGGCGAAATTTAAGTCTACAACGCTCAAAGATTCCACCAGAGGAAGCAAACAATTATTTCAAGAAATAATCACAGAATTAAAGCGAGCATGTTTCAAATCCCCTCATTCGTTGACGAATTCAATGCGCTTTGCTTTCAATCTGGAAGGTCATCAGTGAAGGAAAAGCGTCGAAACTAGAACTTAATCATTGATTGTAGCTCTAATTTGCTCTAGCTTTCCATGAAAGTGGTTAATTACCTCAAGAACGTTCTTACATAAGTCATTGATACATCCACGAATTCCTGAAATCGTGTTTTTTTATTAGCAAAATTGATTGCATTTTGAACATTATGAAAGTATAAGATGAGCGAAATTGCGAACAGAATGGAACAGGAAGGGAAATTCGCCGTAGATTTCTCCTTCTAGCAGAACATATGACCGTGAATGAACACAACAACCTCATGGTTTATAACCGTCGCAATGTTACCTTTGCAAATTCCGCCTTCCAGCGATTAGGATGGCCTCTTCCCCACCTGAGCATGAATAATGAACCCTTTAAAGATAAGTAAAGGCCCCTTTATGTTTGGGAGCCCCAAATTTACTCAAGACTGAGAATATCTATTCTACAACCATTATGGTCGATCACCCTACCACTTCCTTTGAATCTCTTTTGTTTGGTGATCGCAATCAATCAGAGCTAATGCTGCCGAAAGATGTAGTAGATATTATGTACCGACCCTGTTTACGAAGCTTTGTTTCCGCTAAAACGGTACCAATAAATTGCATTACTCCATAAACTTTCTCCTAAGGTATAGAAACGGTTAAGGATAATACCTGCGGGACTTACAAGGAGACAATATAACGTCGGAAGAGAATTGGTCGATGATATTTCGGTTGGTGGATAGATTTGGAGTCAAGAATGACGAATGACTCCCACATTAGGTATTAAAATGAGATAGTTTTTCCAGAAAATGATAATAAAGGCTTAAGCTATTTTTTCTGTACTTATGATGTTCTAGGTAACCGCATCTGTCAGCGCCGAAGGTAATGAAGAGGTACGCTCTCAGCCGCGGAAGCATCTTGCTTGGAGGTTTGCATTCGCTTTTTATGGTTCGATCCCAGCATTGGGAATTTTTCTATTTTTTTCGTGCTATTGTTCCTCCTAATCTATATATACCTCTGTTTTCTCCTTTTATACATCTTAACTCGTTTGTCAAAAGATTGGACATTTTATTTTATGACAATGTTCTCCCTGCGAGGTTTCGTCGATTTACATGAAAACCCGATGCCAGTAAGTGCTAAATTCCAAATTCTTGAAATCTGAAAATCACGACGCAAAAAGGCAAACGTTCGTGGGATAGTTTAAAATCACCTCCTACATCCAACTGCGCGATTCCTCAACCTCAAATCCAAGCCTCAACGACATGTAATTATCTTTCATTATGCCCTTAAATATGTACAAAAATTTTAAATTTCCTTTATTATGAGTCCTTGACAAGGCAAACCTCTGGATATAGATGAATTAAATATAGCTCATTTAGACGGTGGTTGCTTTCCGGCTAAAAGGAAAATAACTACCCGAGGGTAGCAATAGAGCGGAATGTAGAAGGTTGAGCACGAATAGATAAGGTCTGCGAAATATAATGCCTCCTCTTCGCCTTGCGAACATCCAGGTAAAAATTTTCCCGCAAAGAATCGGAATATTAGACTTTGTGGGACTGACCATAGGAGTGAGGAGTTGTTCACAACACGTGCAGCTTGAAGGTAATTTGCTGAGGGTTGGGGAGGATACTTTACTCTTGCGCAAGGATATAAACCGGAGAAATAAGAAGTGCTTTTTGGCTATCCAAAAACATCCAGAGAAACATCATATAGTAGTAGATTTCATAATTCGCAACGCCGAATAATTCACAGACATGTAAAATTCACTCATTTGAGCATATCACTTGAATAATTGAATAACTTGATCTATAATCGAATGAAAATTAAAGCAGTGCTAATCATTGTTTGATAAAGTAGCTTTAGTTAATGAATATAGATGTGGCACATTAGATTCGTCAAATTCGAATTGCGTCATCGGGGTTTCTAAGATTTGATCTGAAGTAACTGCATGACCGCAAATTCTGTAGAAACGAGAAGCCCTTCATTCCTGTCATTCTCTTCGATGAAAAAATAAAAGACTATTCTTCATCGAATGTTTTTGGTGGAAATGAATAATCCTTATCTCTTCAAAGTAAGGGATGATGGAGAATACATGAGTTTCATGAACTATAAACGCATTTTTGGGACGAAACCACAATATTTTGAGAAGATTTTTAAGGATTAAGGAAAGATTTATTACTTTGCACGATGAAGTCGTGCGGCTGATCGTGCTTTCTTCACACTTGTTATTCCTTTAAGATTTTTTAATTATCGCGTAACTTTGAGACGCACAGGAAAATAAAAAATGTTATCTTAGAAAGGCAGAAAATAAGTAAATGGAATGGTTCCCGATAACGCAAAGTCACAAATTGCACGAAATCTATCTATGAAAAATAGGATTTCATCCAAGCAGTGCAGTGATTATTAAGGAATAAAAATATGCAAACCTATCAAAGTGGAATATACTAACCGATACAAAATAGCAGTGCACAATTCAAATCCAGTTTGCAGAACATATTATCACTGATATTACTCTTGAAATAGTCAATATCTCCTAAGTGCTTTTTCCGATAAAAATTAACATAATTTGGGTAGTTTAGTAACATATATGTACCTTGAACAATGTTTCGTAATTACAAGAGAGCAAAAACAAAGTATGTCAGTTTGGTAAATTCTAACATCGTTTGACACACCCACATTTTTGACAATCACACCTGTTTCCAATAGTTAATTCAACAGCAAAAAGAGTAAATTTGAATACTTACAACATTTCGGAAGTCGAAATTTCAGATCCTCAGGGAAACGACTTCCTCACAGGCCAAGTACTTGATGCTGATTAAGCAAAGTTTCGTAAAGTATCCGGTAGAGGGTACGGTTAAAGAGGCGAAAATTCCAAAGTTTTGTGATGTAATAGAATTGTTTCACCTTTGGAATGCTCCCTCAACCACTGTTAGGTTGTTACTCCCTTGGGTGTCCTTTCGAACTCGATAGCGTTAAAACGCTACGCTGGTCAGGTTAAGGCTACATCGGCTTTAACGTACTCTCCTTTTACAGTTGGCTGGATTCCGGAATGTCAAACCAAGATGAAATGTTTTTCTACAGAAACGGCAATTTTGTGTTCCTTTCTTAGACCAAATGAAGCGATCAAAAGCTTGTATCTCCAAATCCTACTCATCCGATTTTCCTATTTGACATTCAGTGCATTTTCTGCCGCATAAACGTAGAGGCATCAGAGTTAAAAGTAAGAGAAAATTTTCAACTTACGGATGTGGGTTTGGAACTTTATTTATTGTGGTTTTCAATCAAGGGAAAAAACTCACCTTTCAAATAAACCTACGTAATAAAATATTTTTTTCGGCAGCACACTAAAGAGAATAATACAATATTTCAGGACCAGCAGGTAATTGCTTTAGTTCAAGAACAACGAGTGATGTCATTCTTAAACGAAGTGGCGTTTGATATTTGAAAATAGGGAAGACAATTATTTTACATAAGATCGAAAAAAAATCATTATATGATATAATGAAGGTTTTTCATTGATCTCGTACAAAGAAGCATTATTTGCACAATGAAATATATCTCACTCGTTTAATTCAGACTTCATCTCATATATCAATGCAACGGCAAGAGGGCTTAGAGTAAATAAATGCTATATACTATTTTAGTAATCATACTTCTTAATCAATGTTATATTACGTAAGATACTTCCGTTAATGCTCGTGATATATGACAATGTTTATTGGTATGGTCGCCTTTGGAAAGGCACATTTTATGTAAACAAAGCTTTACAACAACATAGCAACTACAAGCATTCTAAAGAATACTTTAATTGTTAATACTATCAATTGTAAAGAAAATGAAAATCTGTATAGTTTTCAGTATTATTTTATATGTCAGCTTACAAAAACTATTACATGTATTTCAATAAAATGCTCATCACATTTCATTTTAACTAAATGATCTCGGCAGATAAAAACTATTTTAATAAATACTTTGGCATATATTCAGAAGATGCTTTCTAATGCTTTCTAGTCTTGTAAAAATATTTAGTGTTTCTCATAATACCTCACGAACTTATATTCTCTATATGAAAGGCTACTCAGCCTTGTTAAATGAACAGTTCTTAATTTATTGAAGAACATAAGGATAATTATTCTGGCAATTCTGTTAATATCATTCAAATTAGCCTTATAAAATGAATATATAGGAATTAAATTGACAAATTGGACACTAGAACAATTATACACCCAGAAAAATGTTTAGGACATGCAGGCACTTATGCTTTTTCTTAAAACACATCCTCACAACTTGAGAATTATCGATTCACATTAATAAGATAATATCCAATCAAACATTACAGTATAACATTTGATTGCGCATTTAGTTGGATAATCTCTCTTGAATCCAGAAACAAGAAACACCCTCATTAATTCGAAGGTATTTTTCATCTTAAATACTGACCAGTTCCAATCTCACTCATGCTCTCAAAAATGTCACGTAGAATGCGATGGGCAGTCTTGTATTGATTCTAGTCCAAATATTCATCAAACAAGTGATTGATGAAAATGCACCGTCGTAGTTTCCGATAGTATTAGGTCTTTCGGAAAGCTTTAAATTGACTGCTTCCAATTTCCTCGAAGTTGGCAAGATTTCACACGATACTATAAAAAACAGCTGACTAATTCCCCTTCAGTGTGGAAGAAAGCTGGAAAATGGCTTTCACATTGCAAAAAATATTGGTCCACTGAGTAAGTCACTCACGTTTCATCCAACATTCAAAATATATCCGTGAACACCGACGCACCAAATTCTTACATTGTTCTCGGCGCTGGCATTCAACGCCCACTTTTGACCTATGAATACACATCGTAACCCGTCTGGACTTGTGCATTTGCTTCAGGCTCTCCTTTATCTTCTTTTGTTGTGTTGTAGCCTATTTCATTGTAGCGAACTGGATATGTTAACTGGTTACCTTTGTCCCATGTGTACAACTCCTGAAAAGCAATGAAACGTTTTTTCAAAGAGATGCATCTCGAAGTTAAATGTCTTTTCGTTGGTTACGTTATGATTTTGACCGATGAAAGAAGGAATGCCAGCAATAGATGATATTTTGTATCTTATGGTTAATTCATCTCTATTTAATAATATATTCCAATGGAATTAAAATACAACCCGTTTCTAAACAGATTTTTGAGGTTCCTCATAATTCCCAAGGATAAAGTGAACTCTTAAGAAGAAATATGCGAGTACGTCTAAAAAACACGTTACTGATTATTTAGTCAAGTCATTCTAGAAGCAGGATAACTTTGAAAGGAATAAGTTTTTTCTTTATAATTATTTGGAATTGAATATAAAAATCTACGTAAACTTTATTTTTCACAGTACCTTATTTCTGGAGTTATAACCAATCATAGTTGTTCTTCTAAATGGGTTAGTGAATGGAAGGTTTACATCCAGGAGCATATTTTTGTAGAGGTCCAGGGCGAATCTGTGTATTATAACGGGAAAAAGAGAACATAATTTTAAAAGGCGGATTTATTAAAGCTCTGTTCCAGGAAGAAACATAATTTCAAGGAACATTACTAGGGCATTAATTCTAATTAGCATTCAGCTACGTCCTTATATTCACCAAGACCAGCGAATGTAATTAGTGTCGCATTCAAGGGGTGATTAATCACCTTATTTTGGTGTTTGTTTCCGTCACGCTGTCTACTGCATATAATACACCGCAAACCACGAACATTTCGCCGACTTTGTGATGGTCTATGCTGATATTCCACATGTATTCTCGCTTTAGAGTGACTGCGTCCAGCTTCATTACAACGGTGTTGTTGGACGGTGGGGGCAATCCATATATCACCCAGAGGCCGTTTTCGTCCGTGGAGAAATCTAGATAATTATATTCAGTAGTGTAGAGGTAGTTGGCTCCACCGCCGTTGTGAGGTGCTAGAGGTGCTTCAACCCCGGCGTACGCTTCTGTGGTTAGGTCGAAGCGGATAACTTTGGATTGGTTTAATTGATTGTAATAGAATGATCCGTTGTAAACAACATGAGAATTCCCCTGTGGAAAGAGAGAAATTAACTTGATTAAATGCGTCACCAAATTGATGAATTACACACGTCACAAATAAAAACTTGGTAAAAATACATATCACATGGAACATTAAGCTAAACTTGATTGACAGCGATTTTTCAGACACGTAACGCGAATTTCCATTAATAATTAATTAGTTAATTTTTACAAATGCTAAAATACAAGCAATTTGAGATGTGAATTCTGAATAATGGAGTTTGGATTCTTTTCTTTCAATTCACACAATGAAGATAATTGTGCTTAAGGATACCATTATAGTAGCGAATTCCTTTTTCAACGGGGACAGCTATTTGTTGCCTTTTCGCGACCAGGAGGCGAGAAAATAAGATATTCATCGGTGCAGGAACAAAGTGGGGAACCATTTTGTGAAACTTAAGGTGATTTTTAGCAAATGTTAAATTTCGAACTACATATAGGGTTACATTTTATTATGTTTTTATATATTACAATAATTATCTTTTTATTACAATTATTAATTATTACATCTTATTATATGAGAATTATTATATATACCCAAATGTAGATTTACGTTTTTGTTATTTTTTAGGACCTCTTTTGTAAAATTTCTGCATTTTTCTTTTCTAATCTCAGGTTAAATCTTTTGCTGCATATTCCACATATAAATTCAAAAGTGAGCGTCTGTCCGTCAATATGGGCTCACAGATGATAAAGAGAAAAAAAAATGTGATTTTCGTTGAGTATATAATTATTCCATATTCTCATTAATAACTATTTAATGTTTTTTGAGAGTTCAGTAGTTTTAGGTTTATAATTAATTTCACATTTCTTAAATTTTATTAAACGAGAAACAAAAATAGAAGAGGTAATTTATACTTTAAGACCTTACTATATTAATTTTCACTAATTTACAATAATTTTATCCTTCAATAGCTGCGGCTGAATGAATGAAATTTTTTCCAAATAATCGGGTAATGTTTATGGATTTAATCTATTAGTATTTAGAAATAATATCACTGTATGCAATAGAGGATATTATATCTTTTTTGAAAGAATACGAAGAACAAATTCTTCAGTTTCTGTGCCGTAAGAAAATATCAATGGTAAGGATGCACAGTTAGCACAGAGAGAAATGTTTATACATCATATATGATCAGTGTGACGTACGGATAGCAAGCAATATAGTATGGCCATCTTACAAATTATAATTTATGAAGATAGGCAGAATTAATTAAGTTGCAAAATACCCACATATAAACCATATTTAAATAAATTTCAAAATATCATTTGATTTACCTTAAACCCAGGTTGTAAAGTATAGTTCTTCGATGGAATGTCCTTGCGAAACATTGTTTTATTAGCATATTCATATAGGTGGTGATTGTCGCCTTCTTTTGTAACCCAAAATTTGTCGCTGTCTGTATCTGACCTTGGCGTTGGATCACGCATCCATCCACCATACGTAGAGTCGGTGTATCTTAAATACACAGGTTTTCCTACAGCGTAAAGGACGCAATCTGGAAGGAAAACCAATTTTATATTATCAATTCATATTTTATCAGAGTTGCACTCCTTGCTTGCGCCGTAGTATTCTCCCGTAAAAACTTTGTCTTTATTCGTTGTATTTTGTTCCAGTAAAATAAAATGAACACAATAAAACGCAGATGAAATTCGAGGGCACGTTAGTAATTAAAGGGAATATCCAAGTATAATCGATTGGTAACTTTGCTGTTCGTTTCAAAATACATACGTTTCTTATATCGACGCTTTCAGTCGCGATTCAGTGATTAATGGTCCACGCTGTCTGTTCCAGAAATTACTTTAAATCCCGCGTGAGATAGCTAAAGTCTGAATTGCAACGTCATAATTTCAATCACAGTTAATAATTTTACAGATGTCGTAATTCTGAATCATACAAAAATATTGCGAAATGTATTGCAGTAAGTAATTTAAGTGGAAGAAAAAATGGTCAGTGTTTAATGTTTAATAAACAACATGTATGATTAATAAACAGCCAAATCTTATTTACAGCTACATCTTTATCGTTCGTTCGAAATAATAATATAGAATAGAATACGTCTTTATTTAGGGCGAGATTTAGTCTAAAAAGACTCCTCTTACATCTTTTTCTTTTCTCCACGAGAAAGCAGTTCCAAAAAGGAGACAAAGTATGTTGACAATCGGGACTGAAGGAGCAATTCACTCGCGTTCCTCTACTATGTGGTCAATTGCTCTGCCGTTGATTTCCTTTCTTACCTAAAGTCCTGTTCGGGAGTCCAGGAAAAGTCTCGTTTCCAAATGGTCTGATCTCCATTCGGCCGAGAAGGTCGAAAAGGGAGATTCCTCCTTCGCGACACTTGAGTTCCTTCGGAGCCGAGCAATTGGGACAAGGAGGCGGAGAGGGGCAAAGGTCTTCCAAGGTCACCTGATCCGGAGGCCTTTCCCCGTAAACAACGACACCTTGACCTCCGCTGATAGACGTCTGCAGAGGCGGTGGAGTCGCCAGGTTGGGGTCGATTTCTTTTAAAAGAAAAAAATTTCAAATGAGGACGTCATCTTTAAAGTAGCACATGAAAATTCTTGGGTAACACTCAAGCAAAGATACTGCCATATTTTTCTTCCATAGGCTTGGGTAAAATGGCACTCTCATTATCAACTTATTTGTTTTGGCACTTATAAAGGCAACCCAAGATATAGAAAATAAATCATACAAACATACATGCAAAAAAACACTTGTCAGTCACGCTAATTCCTTTCGGCATAACTACATTCTTTGCCTTCATTCACAATACTCTCCTATAATTCCCTACCCTTGGATGCTACTTACGATTTTCTCTCATACCTTGTCTTACATTCCCTAATATTATAAAAAATTCTTATTTCACTGTCCACATATGCCCTACAAAGTTTCCGGTTTAAATTTGGAATCATTCACATTCTCTCCTCACACTGCGTTGCACTGTTTCCATCTTTACTTTTATCCTCATATCACTGTAAAACACGCCTTTCACACAAGTCATGCAGCCTCTTTTTCCGTTCACGTTCACTCTTTTAAAATAGTACGATCGTGATTACGTAAAATTTGTAACGGTGGATTGTTGTATATATTCACTCGATGTTTGACCACATTCTTAGACGATTTAAACAGTAAAAAAATACACGATCCATTTCGAATCAATGAACTTCAAAA
Source organism: Ladona fulva (assembly GCA_000376725.2). Lineage (NCBI taxonomy): Eukaryota > Metazoa > Arthropoda > Insecta > Odonata > Libellulidae > Ladona > Ladona fulva. The sequence goes on from KZ308415.1 coordinate 1,797,176, forward strand.
TGCAGTAATCTCAAGCGAAAGGTTTTCATTATTAAATCTTACTATTCTCTAATAAGGTATGTTCTCGAATCGATTTCATGGAATATTTTCATAATTTTATTAATGTTTGAACCTAGGTTTCAACTCCATTCACACTCACTTCCTTTTAGGAATCCTCACCAGGATTATCTTAGCTAACGGCTCAACGCGCAAAATTTAACATCCATTCCCTTACACCTTAATTTATACAGAAACAGTAAATGAAAAAAGGAATCGTACTCGATGAAATACGGATATATTTTACTTATAATAAGAACAAATAGCCTTGAATGAAATAAATTAAAATTTAACGCTACATTTTCAATTTCCTTTCTTTCAATATGAATATAATATATTTAGAAAGACGGCTATTTGAGGAATTCATTGGTTTGCGTAAATACTTGATTCTATTTCTGGAGAAATTAGAGCTTTTGTTCCTCAGTGAAAGGAGAGTTGAAGGCAAATCCATAAGACAATTCCGCAACATTTATTGGAAATTTTAAATGGTTAACGGGAATGCTGGGAAAGGAGAGACTGAGTTCAGAGAGAGTCTGATGTTTCGGGCTCCCGGGGCATCCAGTTTGGATTCTCCAAAAGGAGAAGGATACCGGAATAATCCAGGAATTCCGCCGTCATTGAGGATGCGTAGGGCGAAAAAAGAAATTAGCCCTGAAGAAAGAAAATGGAAAGAAAGAAAAGGACGGAGGGAGGAATTGGAGCGGTGAGGCTTTCGGGAAGTGACAGACGGCGAAAGGAACGATGGAGTGGCAGCAAAAGAAAGGAATGTTCTGGTTGGAGAATGTAACAGATACGAAAAATGAACAAGAGGATAAGGACATAGAAATTAATTCCAAAAATTTCCTCAAAACGAATTCTCTTAGCCATTTGTCGTGATTCCAGTTTCTTGCTAGCTTTCCCGAAAATTGCCATTTTTCGTAACCTTTCCAAACATTGTTTCTCATGGAATTAAATTTATTAGGGAGAAACAGAGGCAAATGTTTTAACGTATTGATCGACAATTCTTTCGATTCTCTTCAACATACACGAATGTATAGATTTACTCACGTTGAAAAGTTTTAGTTTTGGCAAATAAATTTCTTTGAATCGAATTCTTTTAGAAATTTGTAATGATTTCTGTTTCTTTCTTGCTTTCCCGAAAATCGCTATTTTTTTAGCTTTTCAAACGAATTCTTTTGATGGAATGGAATTCAGTTGGGAGAAATAGAGGCGAAGGTTTTTAAGTATTGTTCAAGAATTCTTCCGATTTTCTTCAATATACACGAAAGAAAAATTTTTACTTATATTGGACGATTTTGATTTAGTTTAAATACATTTAAAATTAAAGATACTTTGCAAATTACTCTTCATTGAAAAGTTGATAACAAGAAATGAATTTTCAGAATTTTCCGATTCTAAGTAACATCGTGTACTTCCATTTTAGCTCTTTACATGAATTTTAAAACTTTGATTGGCCACAAATCCTTGAAATAGCCTCAAGAAATTATGACATAATTTAAAAAACATCTTTTTTATTGAAGTATTTTCTATACTAGAGAGATCTTAAGCAATGTCCAGTTTCTAGACTAAGCCTTTCTCTCTCTTTCAACGGTTCCACAAATATACCGCGCCTTTTCTTTACTCTCGGTCATCTCTGTCATACCCTGTCAAGACAAAATTTCTTCTGTATCTCTGTTTCTCAAAGATTTTTTTTTCTAAATCCTTGCCTAACTTAACACGAACGCTTTCACCATCGCCATCATTTTACATTTAACAGGATATATTTTCAATAATTATAAAGCCTGTTTTATTTAGGACCCAGTATGTATTCTGTTCGATGGTATAATCTTATTAAGAGTTAATTTTCAGCAAAATATTTTTCTCGGTTCAGTATCTTTGAAGTTACCTGGGAAATAATATTTTTGCATTAATATGTAACAGTTTCAATGGCTCTGTTGGAGGTTTTCCGGCTGAATTTTTCTTCGTTGAATGCATTTCAAATATTTTACTCAAATATGATCAGTTTAATTGAATCTATTTCTCTGAAAATAATAGGAAAATTATGCTGCTCCACATAAGAGCTGTGAAATTAAATTGGAATTTTATCGGAAATGCTATGAAGAGAATGAATTCAAATTCTGTAAAACAGAAGTTAGTTTTTGTTAAAGCTATACTTTATTGATAAACCACTATATTATTTAATTTACTCACCGAATAGCGTGAAAACTCCTTTAGTTAGACCAAGCTCGTTTTTGGCTATGCAGTGGTATCTTCCATAGTCTTTTGGTCCCACTTTCGTAATATTCAGTTGCATTTTTATCTGAAGAGTAAACAACAGATGCAAGTGATTAGTACATGCTTGTAACTCAGATAGATTCGTAACTGAACTTTTGAGTTCAAGTAAACCATAGACAGAGAACTCTAAAAATTGATAAACGAGCACGAAATGTGGTGAATGAGTAAGAAAGTGATCTCTAGACACTGATTACATCCGCAAAGCATAAAAAATGTTTAGGTCTCTCTCCGAAAACGAAGGAAAAACGGAAATGAAAAAAAAATTAAGGAGAAGAAATGACAGGACCGGGATTTGAACCTGGATCACTTTCCAAGCGGCTGCTTTTTCACCAACCGAATAAGCTATCTAGCCAGAACCTAGATAATTATTAAAACTATCTGGCCAAAATGTTCTGGTTTAGTTGGCTTGTCAAAGCTTCCGCTCGGAACGTGGAATATCTCGGTTCGAGTCCAGCTCCTGTCAGACTTTATTTATATCCGTTCTTCCTTGGGAATTTTTCAAGGTTCACTAGTAACTAGTTTGTACGGACAAAGTTACCTTTCACCGTTCATCTCGCTCCGGTTGTTGAGGTAACATATTATTCACAAATCAAAAAATTCCCTGAAAAAGGCACGATGAAAGTTGCTCGCAATACATGTTTTAATAAAACATTTTTATAACTACTCTTACCTAATTGTCACAGTGATATTTTACCAAGCAGTTTTAAATATTTAAAAAATTATTGAGATTCAAGTTTCACCAAGCGGAACCTGCAGAAATCTAGGAAAAAAAAATTCCAGCGAAAATGAACGGTTTATAACAAAAGAAAGTTTTCAACCTTGTAAGTATCGTATTCTTCGTTGCGAATCCAGTATCTTCCTCCAGCGTCGACTATTCGACCGTCTGCTCTCTCCCAATATTTGACTGCTTCAGGAAAAGCTTCCACTTCGCACTCCAGGACAGCCATCGAACCATTTATCACTCCAACCATTTGGTTGTGTATCCTTATCAGAGGTGGAACTGAAGAAATAGAGTAAATAGAGCGATGAAAAATCAATATGTATAACATAATTTGATTAGCAATCAGACTTCCAGCGACAATTTCTTTCACATCAAAGCAATGAGAGATCCTAAATCTTGGTGCACGACGGTCACGACGAAAAATTCCCGTTTGACCTTGTTTATAACTTTATTTTTGTGCATCTTTTCTCATTAATTTAATTTAAGAGGGAGTTGTAATATTCTCATATTGTAATATTGTATATTACAATATGAGTATTATTGTAACATCGTAATATTGTACATCTCCGGGCTGGAGAGTTATTTTTTAAATTTAATATTTTTTAAATCAATACGTATCATAATTAATGAGGGACGATGTTTTAGTTTTTAAATTTAATGTTCTCGAACACCACTTTCTCCAGATATTTTAAGTCTTCAGTTAGAGGATGGCATTTTCATTTACGAAACTCAGGTTTTTATACTGGTTCGTAACCAGTATAAATTTACGTCACCTGTTTTCATTATTTCTACAGAAGATTACGATTAAACGTGAAGAAATATTTTTTATTCTAAATTGTTCTACAGGTGGCATATATTTAGAAAAAAGATATCACTAAATAAAAATACTAAAAAACAAAAATACAATCAATTTAGGATAATCTGATGATGTGACGGTTAAGACTTAATCTCTAAATAACCTTCTCTTGATATTACGTAAGTTTTAATATGTTTTGGGTTATGAGGTATTTTTAATTTTAATATATTTCCAGTAAAGAGTGAGGAATTGACTCTACCCGAAATTAACTGAAGCTTTTAGCTCAAGTTTTAAGATTAGTTTTAAGGTAATCGGCAATTACCGAAAGATTAGTATAAATGGATTAAGAATTAATTACATTTCATGCAACTGTATGAAATATGTGTACATTTAAGTCAGTTTTTCCCACGATAGTGAATCTAAACCTTTACACTCATTCCTTTTATTGAAATCAAGGGATTTTATTTTTCTATTTGATTCAATGGAAAACTTAAAAATGCTTCAATCAATGCAAATGAAAATGCTCAATCCAAAAAATACTCAACGCATAAAATGCTCTGATGGAGAAGCATCCTCTGAGAGTAATGTTTGTATGTTCATATAGAGTATTTTCTACAATATATGGTTTAAAGCTATTTAATAGCCACAGGTGGAAGACATCTGTAACGTAGAAAGCCAATTATTTTAAAATTACGATATTTCAAATCCTGATACGCATCATTCATCGAAAATTCTTTTCCCCTTTCATTTAACACATTTTTCTCGGTTTCCACGGCTACCGAAGAATATACCGACCCCATAAATCTTCCACCCACAAATGTAAACATTTTACCCTCACATGCAGATGTCTTTGCTCGCAAATGTAACTAGGATTTCCACTTTTCGCCGCCGGAAACCCCCGAATCTCATCCTCCAAGTGGAGTCGCTACGTAAAAGGAGCCGTCCCGCACTCACATAGCTTTGACTTGAATTATTTTGTTTACCAACTCCTCCCCTTCTCAAAGGAGAGAAGGCGTTCCTTCTCCTACACGACATATCCATTATGTCGAGCATTAAAAACGAGCGCACCCTTTCTGGAGGACGGCAAACGTAAGGAGAAGGGAAACAGTGTACAACTTCTTCAGTCCTTAAATAATTCATCGCGTACTTTCTCTTTCCCTTCTCCGCTTCTTATACATATCACCCACTATAGGAAAGGAATTGAAACACGGCTGAGTTAACATTTCAGAGTTTAAATGTTCCAAAAGCAGTAGTTTCGGGCATCAGCGTTTACCACTTAGTAGTCGAAATACGTATCGAGAAAACCAATAGCTTGTGGTGAAGCCACGGAATAACAAACACCTTACTTGTGTATTAGAATTTGTTGCTGGACTTTCCATGTGTATGCACGGTTTTTGGAGGATCTATACTAGGAGTTGGCCATCTGTGACTCTTCATAGATCACTTGCTGTACCAGATATACAGTATCGCCTAACAAGTTTGGTTGAAAGGCTGCCATTACGTGAATCTACTCAAGCGACATCTTTAAGTATTTTATTTAAAAAACTCAACAAAGAGGCGATGGATGATTTGTACAGTACTATAAAATATTAAATTAAAGTTTTTTTGAAGGGTTACTAGTTGCTAAACTGTACTTAGTAGTGTAATGCTTCATAGTTTTTAAGACTTATGCTTATGAACTTATGCAGACTACAGATAGACTCATATATCGTCAAGATTTTTTCCTTCATAAGTTTGTCTTTGTAATTATTTACTTTAAACAAATATATTACAAATTAATTATGAAAAGGGCATACGTTTTTGTTGACAATTAAGACTGGGTCTTATCAAATACACTGTTGATGCAATACTTTATTAAATACCGTAAGTAGTTTTATTGAACTGCTCAGCGGCTCTGTATGTTACAGTCAGTAGACATATAAAAAATTGGATCTTTCCGTCGAAATGGTTGCCGCCTCCTAATCATATCAATCAAACGATATCGCCCACTGGTAGTGGAATAGCCCACAAACGGAGGGAAAAGTACGATCCCTCGAGATTTGAATCGCAAACGTGGGTGTGCAGGCACGCATAAAATAATGAATCAGGTCGATGAATCTTCACAGTGACAAGGAAAGCGCCCCCTGTGAGGATACACACAAACACTTTTAACAAATCGCCGATTCACTCTCTTCAAAAGAATGAACTACGTAGCCATTTACGAAAAAAATCCAACCAACTAAAACCAAACAATGGGAGGTTTTACAGAGCTTCAATGATCCAATGGACAATTTCGCCGACGGACCAAAAGCATTTTACTGTGGATGGGGATAAGACGCGGCGTGGTGGACAGGCAGAAGGGATGATGCATACGTCCTTGGAAGTTATCCTTCTAGGGAAAGGAGGGAAATGTGACTGGGGAAAGGGATAGAGGGCATTTCGCAGCAGGGAGAGATATTAAGGGCGGGAAGAGAGAGAGATTGGGCGTCAGAGATTGAGCACGGGGGAGAGAAGAGCAAGATGCTGAGAGCGTGGGAAAGTGTATATTCGGAGTGGTTATGAGTTATCAGACGAGTGGGTACTTTAGAGGGCAGGGCAGGGTAGGTACTTTAAGAAAAGTAGAAGAAACCGAGAGGATAAAATAGTGGCAAAGGGGTTAAGGGATACTACATTAGAGAAGAAATTACGGAAATGCGGTTTTCTCAAGGCAAACGATAATAGGGAATATTTTCAGGTGGGTACCTACGTGCGAAATGACCTCAGCTAAGCATCTTGACAATACTACTACTACTACTACTACTAGAATAGGGAAGAATAGCTTCTCGCTAATTTGTTTTTGACGATCCTCAGTGGAATTTAAGATGATTTTATTAAAAAGGTTGATGAAAGGATACGTTCATGCATTTTTTAAATCTCATCCACAGTGCATGATGCTGAGCTGTATACAAATACATATACGTATGGTAATGAAATGGTGCATTCTGATAATAGAATCTTTGCTGGATAATAAAAAGGCTCGAATCCTCAGAATCGTAGGGAAAACTCACACATCCATGGATCTATTACGTCAGTTGAAACTGAAAACGAGTACTTTTTAGTTGTAAATATTTTTCGTAGCTGTTTTCTGAGCTCCAGTTCCTCCTTCTGAGATTGACTGATGAGGAAAAGCTAATACTGGTAATAAATAATAATAAAAATTAGGATTAGGGAACTAAACTGGGGATAAGGTAATTCAGAGTTATTTTTTCCCCGATTGAGCTCTCAAAATAATATTATTGAAGGTAAGCTGTGAATCGTCTCAATTCGGAAACTATGTGGACAATACATAGAAAAACAAATCTTTATTATTATTTATTTTTTATATCAGAAAGTGTCATTTTCTATTGACGGAAGTTTTCCAGATAAATGCTCGAGCTAATTGACATTCTCAAGGCAAGTCTTACTCGGTATTGAGCTACCGCAATCGTAATATCTGGGTTCGAGCCCAAGTAACGTCCACCTTTTTCACTTCTATCAATTCAATAGATGAATAACTCAGAGAAATTTTTATAGTATATCGAGCAAAATATAAAAGGAAAAAGGGCGTTAATGGGAAAAGAGGGCGAATGAAGGAAAGTAGGTGAAATAGGAAGGAGGAAAGGAAATAAAGAGAAAGAGAAGGAGAAGAAAAAAGAAATATCGCTAAAAAAGAATGCATTTGGGGGAAAGTGGCCAGGGGATGGTTTTTAGGTGCTATTTTTCTCTTTTTTCATTCTTTGGAGAGGACGATAGTGCTGTTGGTAGCAAGAGGTACAGTGAAGGGGAGGATGAGGACAAGACGTGAGAGGGTAGTGTTTTGGGATGCTTCAAAACAAATTACGATGCCTTTTGTGGAACTTTCCCCCAAAAATGGTTTTCTTTCGAGGTATTTTCTAGGAACACGGAATGTTTACCCTGTGAAAGAGGATGTAGGCCTCTTTTTCGATACTTTGTCCTCAAGCTATTCGTCTCTGGCAAACGTTTTGTTTTGCACATTTGGTCTCCTTGTTATGGATTATTCAGTAGAATAGGTATTTCCTGCGATGGGATATTTTTATTCCTTGAATGTGATATATTACACATTCTGACGCAGTGATCTATAAAATACTTTATTTTTTAGTAAAAAATTCCACTGCTTTTATTGAAAAAGGGAAAATCTCGTATTCACGGAACGAGTAATCTAGTTTAAATTAATATTCTGTTTCGGGCATCAGCGTTTACCACTTAGTAGTCGAAATACGTATCGAGAAAACCAATAGCTGGTGGTGAAGCCACGGAATAACAAACACCTTACTTGTGTATTAGAATTTGTTGCTGGACTTTCCATGTGTATGCACGGTTTTTGGAGGATCTATACTAGGAGTTGGCCATCTGTGACTCTTCATAGATCACTTGCTGTACCAGATATACAGTATCGCCTAACAAGTTTGGTTGAAAGGCTGCCATTACGTGAATCTACTCAAGCGACATCTTTAAGTATTTTATTTAAAAAACTCAACAAAGAGGCGATGGATGATTTGTACAGTACTATAAAATATTAAANTTTTCAATTTATTGGAAGAGTTATTAGAATTAACAACGCGTGTAATGCGGGTAAAAATTAGTCATTTTTTATATCAAGCGACAAAATTCTTTAATAGCCTCAATTACTTGGGAAGTTTTCGTCAAAGAGCGATATTGGTTCAGTGCTCACCATAGCTTAATAAGTCGAGCTGATTAGCAGTAGTTAATGCAGACAATTGTAGAGGTCTGTGTTTACTTTATTTGCTTTTGGTTTTTTAGGTAGTAAGCTAGTACCAGTATATCACAGTGGGCGTTATGGCAAATAAACCATATCGAAAACAAAAAGGAGTGGAGTATTATCTTCTCCGACAGGAAATCTTTCGTTTCTGCTTCTCCTTTTCCGATTTATGATTTAAATTCGAAATTCGGATATTTGTGAGTGATAAAATCTTCTTTCTCATTATTTACATTTCACATTTGGAAAATTTGGTCAGCATATTTTAGTATGCCGATTGCGTCCTCAAGAGAAATACACATATCACGGCTTAATACGAACATCATACTTACAATGCACCTCCACGTGGAACGTCTGATTTGCTTCCGGGGGCACTCCGTTGTTGGCGATGCATTGGTATGTTCCCATGTGAGTCCGATGGATTCTGGTCACGTTCAGCGTGTGTCCAGAGACGGAGATTGCTGTGGAAGAGAAGAACCATTTGGGTAGGAAAGAGACAAAGGAAATGAGACGACTGCTGGATAGAAGGGGCACAGTTTATTGCCTGTATGAGGGGACAGGTCGGGCGTAAAACTTAAGCGAGTTTTAGACAAGGGCAAATATCCATCCCAGAATCTGCCATCTACAATGGTAACAGCAAAACGCGTTCCCGATGTCAGAGCGTAGTTATTTCAACGGAAGAGATATTGTGTCGTGCAAAATGAGGCAGAGTCCCATTGGGCACATTTTATTTCTAAAAAATGGACGTGAAGAAGCAAGAAGGATACGCAATCTTGCTTTCAAGGTAATGCAATGCAATATATTTATTTGGCTTTTAGGGAGGGCTCTTTAGAAACTGCGCGTTGGATTTAGTTTCGAGTTAAAGTATAGTTTGCTATCTTTTCAAAAGTCAGAATTCAATCACATGTAATATTTAACTTTATATCGGGTATCCAAATATCTTCAGGTAAAAATGTAGGCTATACGTATTTATAAAAAGATTCTAGAATACCTCTCCTTTCAGCCAAAATGAATATTTTAATATTTGATGAACCTGGATCACTAAGAAGTGAATCTAAGCAACCCTATTCTGATTTTTGGTGTCTTCCCTTAATCTTCCTTTATATCAAATAATCTATCGAAACTTTTCCTTTAAAGGAGCAAAAGCAAATTGTTTTCATGCAAATTTTCGACGTCATTTATTAAGCATTACTAACTCGGAAAGAATAATAATAAGTAATGTTAAATATCTAAGATTTATATTTTATTAAAATTATTTTACCCTATTTTTCTGAAACAATATAGATTACGATATAAGTAACTACAGTTAAAACAATATTAACATTTTTGAAAATTTAGGAATGAATTAATTAAATAAATATTTTTGACTTAGTTGTAGAAATCGATCGTTGGAAATAATCACGTTAAAGTAAGGTGAAATAGAATTTAATGAACGAAGTGTAGCTGATATATCAACAAGTTTAAACAGAGACACGCCTATGATACGGAAAGAAAGGAATGTATTGGTAAACCCTAGTCTTAATCCTATGAAGCTTCTTAAATTACATATTAAACAGATGATACATACACTGCCTTACACAACTGCATAGAATAATTGCGATTAATTCTAATAAAGAGATAAAAGAAGAGAATACTCCTAAAAGAATTCCTCAAAAACAGGAAGATGAGAAACCACCACTTCTGGACATTCCTGTTGAAATAATAAACAGAAAAATTAGCCGGAGGCTCCTCATCCTTGCTTTAAACTTTTATTCTACTTCCTCATTCTCACGGTAATTTTTCTCGACTCTCTTGTGAATCCTTTTCCAAATAATTCTCAATCCTTTTTCTGAGCGGTCCCACAGAGAGCATTGTAGTATTTTATTCACATAGCTTCAATGGAACGTTTCTTCTTTGAATGTGTGCGGGAAAAACCACGTGAACAAAACTTTTTCCTCATTTGCACGACTTCTGCGATGGAGTTGATTACATTTCAAGATGAATAAGCTTTGGAAAATAAGTCTTTGACACACCTTTTAACATTGAGCTGCCCTATGGACTACAGAAAACAGTCGAGTAAAAAGGAATCTTTATTAAAGTGCAAAACAGGGCTATTTATGGTAAATAATATTTAATTAACCTCTTTGAGAAAATTATTCAGGCGATACTCTCGAAGAGATCATTATATACATTATTACATTAAAATGTCGTTGTTATTAATTAAAGAATTCGCGGTTGAGCTTATTTTCAAAAGCAGCGAATAAAATGGTTAAAAATTACTTACATTTCGAAATATGATTCTTACCGAATGAACCTTTTTCATTTCAAAGGGGTATTCTTATTGCAAGAGGCAATTCTTAACCATTACATAAAGTAATTTTTGATGCAGTATATGGGATGCGGCACGGTATACTGAGAATTTAATTAGAATCTTTCGAAAATTCATGATAAATTTTAGATGAGAAGATAGTCTTGAGCAGTTGATTTAAACACTCACATAGAGGAATTTATTTATGATTACGTTGCAATTTCGCCATCTAGCCAGGTGGAAACGCAAAAATTGAATTGGAAAGTTGGAACTCGTTGGATTCGAACCCAGGACCTTTACAGTTGAAATGTGGTACACAACCACTGCACTATTTGACCAATGCACCTCCGCACCAATGTCTATGCGCTAATGAAATTCTAAAGTGATAAGGGAGGTGCATGGATTTGCTATGAATGTTGGGTACTGCAGGATAGTCACTATGGTCGAAGAGACTCTTGGGAATATCGAGCCAAACTTTCATATGTTGTGCTCAGGATAAATACGGATATAACCGGTATATTTATCCGCGTATCACTTAAACGCAACTTTATGCCAAGAATTTTATCATGAACACGAAATAAATTCAACAGTTTGATCATTTTTGTTACTCTTACGTTCCTAATAAGAAAGGCAAGATGTGGAATGAGAAACACTGCGCCCAGCTTCCTTCTTCTAAAATCAAATCAGATTAAAGAGTCAGGGGACCGTAATTGGAAACTTCTCACAGAAAATAAAGTTTTTGCCAGTCTATACAATATTAGCGGAAATAGCGCCATTAACGTGGCCCATATAGTCCATATCGCAACTTATGGATCCCATTTGCAGTGAAATAAGCAATCATCTACTGCACAAGCGAGAAACGAATTTGCAAGCTTTCGTAGGAGTGATTTGTCTCGAAGTCTTTATGATCCTCGTTTGAAAAAGAAGGGGAAAGAAGATAGGAAACGATTGGAGGAAAAGGGAGCAGCTTCCTTTTTTAGGCCCTCAATAATTTATTACCTTCGCTTCGGTACAGCTAAAAACAAAAGGCGAGATTTCACCCACTGGAGGGAGTCTGTGTTCGGCCCATTAAGCGCAGAAAATGTTTCCGATTGGGAAAGAGAAAAGAAAAAAAGGATCTTTCTTCTAGAAAGACGACCGATAGCAGGAAGAGATATAGTAAGGAGTCAAGGGTCTTTCTGAAAAATGTTTATGTATCCTTCTTCCTCCTGGTTTCCATCCGTGACAGTCGACCGGAATTCGTGATAGCCTTGGAAATGGCACTTATCGCGGCTCTCATGAAGAGGATGCTATTTTCCGGCGCTAACTTCCGAATTCAAAAGGACTCGAAAAATCTTTCTTCTAATGTTTTTCCTCTTTCCCTCCCGCTCCCTTGAGGATTAACCTCAGAAATGATCCCCTTTAGGAACATTCAGTCTAATTTCGAAAGAATTTGCTCGCTCTCTCTTGGGCGGATTGGAATACTTTATCGAGTTGATTTCCTTTATCTCTTTGACAATACGGGACAAATGGCCATGTGGATGCAAAATGGAATGGAATGGGAGCATTAAATTAATCTTACATTCTGGAGTATGGGGAAACGCACAGAGAATGAAAAAGACTGCCTAAATCCACTGAGAAACAGCTAACATTAAAACTAGCTCCATGAAAAGTAGGACTAATTTTCAGTGATTTCCAAGCTGCCCCCTTAATTTCACTCAAAAGATTGTGGATTTGTGGAAAGTTTTCCCTCGAAGGTCATCATTAAAATAATTACAAATAAGATTCTTAAGGATGAAAAGTCCTTTATTTCATACCATAATAACTGATTTTTCATATAATTAATATTTCATATATACGAGACAAGTCAGCGATTGATCATTCAAAAAGAACGTCAACAAATTACCTATTAAATTACCACTCAACTTAATTTGATTTATTGGTTTAAATAGAGAACAGCTTATTTCACAAGAATACGTATTTCATCAGAGTTTATTTTGTTGGTTATGGACAAGTCTTCGCTATAGAAAATGACTGCCGTTATTGATACACACGCGAATCAACTTATTGGCCCCTGGAGAGACGGCAACTCGAGAAGCATTGACTTAATGCGGATTGCGTTGCTCTAGGAGCCGTGCAATTTTCAGGCTGATACTGACGATTCTTATGCTATGTCAGTACTTTAAAGTTGATTCAATTGCATGATACATTACGTTATAATTGGTAACGAATTACTCAGTCACTGTATATACATTAAGCTTTTCGTTTTAATAATAACGGCATACCTGAATCACTGTAATAAAAAAGTTCTATTAACGATGTTTTCACTTATTGTTCGCTGTATCCTAATCTTGAATAACGTTCCAATACATCTTATGCTTAAAAAATGATTTTTTACCATGATAATAAATGTGCGGTGCTTTGAGTTAACGAAACGCCTAATGTTGCCTCATTAAAAGAAGACAAAATATTTAATTAAATTTTATTTATTTTATNTAATTGCATTCAGTTTGACGAAAGGAGTAAGTCGCGGTATAGAAAATTCACGAACTTTTGAAAAATGCATTAAGAAGTCAAACAAAGAAGTAAGCAGAGATAGATGAAAATTATGAAGACCAAAATATAAGAAAAAACAAGGAAAAAAATTAACTAATGTCGGGATCGAACCCTAGGCAAAACGTTCGGAAGCTAACTGCTTACCACTACTCCAACGTCTACGCTGACGTAAGAGCTAATAGTTAGCATTATAACAGCGGAGTGAATTTGGCTGAAACTTTAAGTTCATTTTCCGTGAAAACTATAAAAGATAAAACCCTAGTTGGGGGGTTATTCGTCATCCTTGACTCGAGATCTATCTAACTACCAATTGTAATCCTCCAAGTCGCTGTCGACGTTGTATCTTCTCCTTGTTAGATTGGAAGCGGCCATTTCCATTCGAAATTCCTCATTAACTCTTTCACTGCCACTATTAAATTTCCATTCTTTACCTTCTACTTTCGAGTTACTAAGTAAATTTTCAAGGTCGAGGGACATTGACTCTCAATAATTTCGGCCTTTATATAGGAGTTTGAGATTAAATAATCTGCGATAGGACTTTTTCGTTTACGTTTTTTTGTAGTTATCGCACGTCAAAAAGGTAGGGGCAACCAAATCTCTTTTTATCAACCATGTTTTTTTTCTTTTCTTTAAAGCACGTGGAGTACTTACTTTTCCAAGCTCCGAGAGGAATAACAGAGCCATCCTGTTTCTTCCATTCGACATCAGGTCTCGGAACTCCAGTAGCTGCGCATCTCAGGCGTACATTCTCCCCCTCTCTCACTACTATCGCCTTGCCCGGGTATCGAACGCCTCCTGGTCCCTGAAGACCTAGAGAAAAAGAGAGGAAAATATTTGATAATCTCTCTGGTGAGCGTTTTGCATTGGCGACGATACACCAGTCAATTAAAATAAGGGTGCAAGTAAGGTAATAATTCATCATTCTGCACTTTAAGCTTTAGTGTATGTACCTATATAATATAGTACTGTATGAAATTTCTCTAAAACATTGGAGATATGAATTAATAGGAAATCTTCTCTCTATAGTCTTTCCCAATTTATCGTGTGTCGAGCGATGATAAAGGGATGATAAATTTTGATATCATAATAACAAATATTATTTTCTCGAGATCTTTTTCACCTCAGGTGGGCGCAAATTAGGATTTCCATGAGACGCATAGGAATCTATAGAATTCAAACGAAACTTTATCGAAGGTAATGTAAAGGGCAATTTATCCAAAAAATTGTTTATTTTTATAATTATAAAAATCATACTAAAACGAAAAATACTCATCCTTTGAACAAATTCAAGCATAAAGAACGTAAAAATAAGCTTATGTTAAACTTAGTACTTGTTCGAAGTGTTTAAATACCATCGATTTCATGTAAACTCTGAGTTTTTAGAATAGTTTTTTAACCCTAAGTGAAACATTTATCCATTACACGTCTGAATTATTTTAGGATCACGTTTTGGAAACCTTTCAGGCTTAATTTTTATAGCCTAAGTACTGGTTCCATTAGTAGAAACGGTAATTCATGGTATAGATTGCCCACATCTTCATAACTCAATAACTAACCTCTGTTTTCTGACTTTTCTGTCCTTTTTAACGCTCGTTCTTCAAAAAAATAATTTTTATAGTGATATAATTTCATGAAACAGTCTTCAAATTATCCTACTGTTCATATCATCAAATGAATTGGTTCACGACGATATTTCTTTGCACCGTTTGTCTTCGATGTTTTGATGTGCAGATATTGTCGGCAGAATTGTGTTATAAATTGTATTACATGATGGTGGTCTGGGAGAAAGTAAATGAAAACTTATAATACTCACATCGAGATTAACTTCGAAGGAGCTTTCGTTCTCTTATACAATGAAGAATGACTTCTCGGAAATCAAGAATACGGCAAATGAAGGCACTGATAATTTTTAGCGATAATTATTTTCCTTAAAGCCGTAAAATCTTGGATCAAATGTGGAAAAGTGAAAGATTATGAATATTTCAATTTGATGATCAAGTTTTTGTGGTTTCATCACTAAAGTAGAATCAACAGTTACCGTTTCTATGGATGGAATGTCTAGGATTCATAGTCATAGGGTTATATTCTTGAATTGGCTCGATTAATGCAATTTTGAAAATATTAATTAGAGCAGGGAGGAAGATTAATCGAAGGAACCCTTTAACCTCTTGGTCGAATGACGGTAAATACCCAGTTCATCTCTGACATAATGGGTGAGATTCTTTCGAAAGAACTTCAACGGGCAGGATAAGAAAACAGAACTCTTTTACCCCTTTCATCTTCATAATTTCCTCAAGTTTTCATCTCCATTAAGGTCCCGCCTTTAAGGTATAAGTTGGGCCAAAAATATAGCTTCTTTTCTAGCGATATTTTTATTCGATGTGAAGGAGAATATCCCTCGAGCGAAAATTTTCTCACTCCCATTCTTACCCCTCACCTTTAACAAGGGAGATAGCACTCTTCCGGGCCGAAAGGCTTTTGATGGGTACCAAAAACCCTTTATCATTTCTTTCTCCATCATCTCTTGCTTTTGCTCTCTGTCCGAGAGCGTCTCCCATGGCCACTTCCCCCCCCTTATCCATCCTCCTTTCTATTACCTCATCAATCGATTTCCTATCTAAAAAACACGTGGTTTCGGTATCCTTTGAGTGAAGAGAGATGGGGCGGACTCTGGTATAGAGGGCCGTTGGTTTAAAAGCGATCGACCCGCATCTTTTCGTTGGGAATGGGAAGCGGCGATGGAAAGGAGGTGAGCCTAGAGGGGAGAGAAATGAGCAGATGGGTAGGAAACATGGTTAGATGAATCGAGGGAGGGAATTAAGGGGTGAATACCACGGATATGGAGGCCTAAAAGAGAACGAACAGAGGAAGACGAAAGAGGGCAGAATGATAGAGAGACAAAATATGACTTTATCGCGGCGATATTAAATCTTAGATTATCTTGTGAATATGAAACGAAGTTAAAGTATAGCATGTAAATTTAATTTGTTGGAACGTGCAAATTAATTTTCATTATTATTTATAGGATTGAGTCAGCATTATGGAGACAATTTTCAATCGGGGGTATTGAATGTCAAACGTTTCTATAGAGGAAGAGAAAGTAACACAAGGTCTTAATAAATTCAACCTCTTTGAAAATGAAGTGAATGTTGTAAAAAAATCCTCTGTTAAAACAGCTTATCTACCTTGGTTAAAACTCAATCAAGGCACGTATTTCAAAGAACAAGGGAAGTGAATAATTCATGGTTACATTTAGTTGAAATCATCGTATGATCATTCGAAGAAGAAGTGAATCGATGAAAATAACGGCGAAATAATCGATTAATAATAGTTCGTGATGCGAACTGATAAAATTTGACATTATGGAAGGCTACTCTATAAATGTATGTATGAAGATAAGTTAGAACGTGTGAAGTTAATGTTAAAAGAAATAATAAGCAGCTGTCACGGAAAAATGATCTCTCTGTAGTATCTTTATCAAATTAAATTCCTAAGAACCATGATTCTTCGATTCAATTAATATCACATAGAAGGTCGCAAAGCTAATGTTAACCAATATGGTGAAATTTCATTTTCAATATCAATAATATCACTTATTGAATGTAAAATGTAGATGAAATCATACGAACAAAAATCAAGGGACATCGAATGTATTTTTCTAAATTATTAAATAAAAATTAGCACAAACTATTATATCGTTAACAAAAATTTATCGAAATCTACAACTGTATTTGAATCTAAACTAGCTGTTTAATCGTCCAAAATAACGTTTTCAAGATTGAGTGACGAGAAAGTGATGTGATCGGTCAAAAATGAAACATTCTCTGTAATTCAGTGAATTTATGGACCTATTTTGTTTAGTTTTATCCTGATGAGATATTGATAACTGAAACTATTGTAAACATCTTCGTGTTTATATTTCCTGACATGAACGTATATTAACAAGGGTGGGAAGGGATGGGAAAATAACAGGTGATGATACAGTGAGGGAGAAGTATCGATATGGTGTTTGAAATTGGATAGATGTTATGAAGATCAACGAAGAAACACGGGAATAATACATTTAGGTAAGATTGCTTTCTCTCTCCACTGTAAACCATTGATTCCACACGCGAACGAGTGCTTGCTTTAGAGGGAAATCTGTTTTCATGGGGCATCCGTTCTCATTCGCACAGAAAGAGTTCCACTCCAACAATCCACTCGAATTTCTAAGCATGTGATGCTGAGAGTAGTCCATAGTAAGAGGGTAAATCCATTCTCTAGAGCTTTTGTTACAGACGGTCCTTCAGACGAGAGGCGAGCAAAGGGGTGGAATATTGAATTAAGGGATTTAGACTTGTGAAAAGAAAACAGGGAACTCTCTTGGTTTCATGGCTTAACGCATAAATTCAGCTATTCCAACGGAAAAATCGCTCTTATGTTATTGAAATAAATTTGACAATAATTTTAGAACATGATAATGCATGATAATACATGATAGAACATCATTTCATCATTCGTTACTTTATAGTAATCGTACTGAACAGTTGCCCAACCTTTTCGAATTGCACAGGCAAGTTGCTAAACAAAACAGAAAACTAGCGTTCGAGATAGTATTATCTACAATAATAAAACTATTCTATTTTTATTTTGAACAAGAATTGAAATAAATAGATTTTCAGTCCTCCGTAAGCAGAGAAAGATGTAGAAAATATCATTGTCAAACGCGAAATTTTTTTTTAACTCATAAATTCAATCGGTCGAACTGAGATTGTGATAAGTTATGTTATTTTTGTGGTTGGAAGTGGCATAGTGTTTCAATATTTTGGTAAAAATTTGCAAATTAGGAAAATATTTGTTAATACATAGTTTGAATGAACAAACTAAAAAGAATTGCAGAAACGTAGGCGGTACTGCTCTAAAATCAAGTGAATCTTTCTTAATTTATCGGTTCCCATAACTTTTTTAGGGGATCACCGAGGGAATTTTTTCAAGATCTCTTAGCCATATTGCCTCTAAATATTGAGAAAATTTACTTCTGTAGGAAGTTAATGAAGTTGCAACAGTAATACTTCCCCTAAATTCGTTATTTATGATGATGATTAATTTTCACCATTTTTGAAGCAGTTGTGCAATGAAATTTTTACCCACTAATTTTTAATTATATACAAATATAAAAAAAATCAAATTAAAATTCCATTAGAGTAATTAATCCTTCCCCAACCATGATAATGGATACATAGCGTATATTTTTCAACGACTACAGTAGCAATAAAATTGGGATATTCAAATATGAATTAGTATCTAGGGTATATTAATTTAGTTTAAGTAAAAACAGGAGCATTTAATCACCGGAAATTCAGACGCTACTGTGTTTAAAACAGACTTGACTAAACTGAAGACACAAATTCAGCTATTACAAACGTAATGTTGATTTTTTATGTTTGAAAGCATACTTTTTTATTTTCTTAATATGTTCATCTTATTATTCACGCAAAGTCTCTTTTAAAATAAAAACTCCAATGACCTGAAACTTCTTAATAGTCACATTATGATCGATTTTCACCCAGAGCCTATAAAGGTTGCCGAAGACCATATAAATTTATGAAAAATCAAATTTATGTAGTAACTTTGTCCTTATCAATAACATATCCTGCAATTCCGTAGGCTAGTAACAGAAGATAGAAAGCTTATGCATATATAGAGAGCTAAGTGGTTGAAATGTTATTTCTTTCCTGATTCCACCACGATCGTACCGAGAAACTTTCAACTTTATGCTTACCCGAGTCAGGAAGGACTCTGAAGACCACAAACAACTTTGAAGGCTACGTTCAAAACGGAAGACTACGAAGAAGAATAAAATTTCGCTCACTCACCAAATAAAGGGGAGATTTCTGGTGGAAATTAATAATGCAAATGTTTCTCATATTATATAATGCAACAGGAATTGTGATTAAAAAACTCCATAAAGTTAAACTCATTCGCATCCGTAAGTAAGTTCAATCTTTCATGATTCTGAACTATAATTTTGGATACAAGCTAACGGATTTTCATGCCAATCGGCAATTTCTCGCTTGAGGGATCTTACTCGAGCAAAGAAAAAATGTCTGTGAGGTTAAGTACCTCTCAGTTGAAGCTGCAATTGACGGAGCCACCACGCGAGAAGAAGAGTTTGAGCCACGCAAAAAACGGCGCATTTATCAAGCGGCATTTCTGCGTTTTGCTGACTTTGACGAGCTACGTTACGGCGATGATAATCGAAGCTAAAACGATTCTAAGAACGACATCGCCTCAATTACTCCCATCAATGAATCACTCTAAATATTACTCATACGTCCTTTCTTTCTCATGGTCGGCTCATTACGTTACTTTTCACGTTCTCCTGGGAGGAGATCCATGGATAAAAGAAAGCGTTTCTCCAACGGTCGTCAAATTTACACAACCGACTCAATGTAACGAGAGAATTTCTCTCTAGCAATTCCGAATGGAGAGTCTCCTCCTGCGTTAATGACCTCACCGAGGCAAAAGGAACTCCCTCTTTCCATTTCACGGAGTTATAATTAACCGACACTTGTTTCGGAGCTTACGAAGAAAAACGCTTTCGTAATTTACTACCTCTTGGAGGATTTCTTAAGAGAGCGCGGTGCATGAAAGGCTGAAAAGTGTTCCGAGAAAGGGCAAAAAAGAAAAACAAAACCCTCCTCCTTAACTTTACAGGACGTGAAAAGCAAGTTTAAGGAAGTTTAACCGTGAGTTTGGGAGATTACTTTCAGAGTTAATCTGCGAGGAGAGTTGAATCTCCCAAATCCTATGGATGAATCTAATTTTTATCACGTGAGCACTCACTTTGGTACTCTACGGATAAACTCTGCCGCTGTGTGTATTTAAGAATTTGTGTTTAGAAAGTCACGCTCTTGGAACTGTTGGATCCCCTTTCATAAACTCAGAAAATAGAATAAGCTCAGCACTTGATCCCTCGTACATGCATCCTGACGTTGAAAGTGAAGGTCGAGAGCTAAATAATCGCTTGAAAATTATATCACCACCAGAAATGCATTATCGTTTGAAAAAATCAGGCCTAAATACTGTTCCGTGAAAGTTAGAATATTTTGGAAAAATTAATCACGCATGTTGTGCCAGATTTGTGTAATTTTTCCGGTACTTTTTTGTATTTTATCTAAATCTTTCCTTTTTTTCCAAGTTATCTCTTTCCAAATTTATCACTGTGTATGTTTGGATGTAAAGTATAAATTTTTAGTCCCAATCTCGTCCAAATTAAGAGGAATTACACAATATTCGTATCATGGAATTTATAGTAAGAATTACAAAGATTAATTTTTTCTTTCAGTATTTCATGAAGATGAGACAAGAATAACACTATAAAATAAAAAAGGTGTATAATAATTAATATTCTATCCCACTCCTGATTTACATGTTTAAAATCTACAAAAAGAGGTGAAGTGCGAATCTAGGAAAAGGAATTTAACGAATCTGTGTGAACAGATTCATCACAATTTTTCCTATAAATTTATGCTCTCATGCTAACTAAACACTACTTTTATAGTACCGATTCATAGAATTTTTGAATTGCCATGAAATTACTTTGATCACACCACGGTTTTAGCATACAGAATAAATTTAATTCATGATGATTTATCAGCACTTGAGTCATTTTCATATGATAAACTATCCATCAACATTAATCAGTCAATCATCATAGTCTTGTCGTATTTACGCATGCATTTGTTTTCTTTACTTTTCTTTCAAGCATCCTAATGCTATCCCAACTCTACATTTGGCTTCGGGAGTTTGTAACAGCTCGATGCGTGTAACCTCAACGTATCCTAATCTACTCCACCCATGTTCACTTTTCATATTACGAGTAAAATCATGACACCGATTGTAATTCTTTGACTAAAGGTATGCAGAATATTTTCCCTCGAGCGTTTTCTCTTGTAAGATACTGCAAGCAGTTAATCACTAATTAAGAATACTTAGGTTGTTTTTGCAATAGGATGAGATTCTGGCTTATATCACAAGTCGTTTGCAGAAATTTCAAATAAAAAGCACTCCCATCCTATACATAATAGAGTCCGCAGTTTGTCTTAAGCCCCGCTTAAGCCACTATCACTTGCTTGTTTGATAGAAATTTCGCTCTTGATATCTTATGGCGATAGCTCCAATGTGTTATCTCCTTACACCATGGCTCTATATAAGTAAATAAAGATTCCAGATGAAGATAACTTAAGTGATAAGAGAACTTACTGCCATAAGGAATATTGAAAATATGATCACCTATGCTACTTCTCATTCAAGTGCAAAACATCGGAAATAAATTGCAAATAACACGCATCTGTTTATATCAATGAAAATTGTGTCAAAACTTTACCATACATATCGCACTATTCACAGAAATTATATTAATAATTGGTTATTCACGAGCGATTTATCGATTTGGTTATTCATGATTGAATTTTATTATCCTAAAACTTTAATTTTAATAGAAAAAGAATCACATCGTTTAACATTGATAGCAATAATAAATGGGGGAAATAGACCAGAATAACTAGTTGATTTTCTACTATATATCCTTGATCATACAGCAAATAAAATTAACTGTGCTGAAATAGAATCCATATTTGCGGCTTAAGGGTTTAAGTATTCTTTACTTGAAAGACTCGGAACGATTATTTTCATCCTTTTTCTTTCTATACTCCTTTCGAAAAAAAGAGGATTCCTTGATGAAAGAAGAAAAATACACTTAGAGTGTTGGACTCCTTTCTCAATTCATCTCAAACCAATTGAACCTCATTCTTCTCCGAACCTCTCATTTCCTCTTCCAACATCTTACACTCCCTTATTCGCTCCTTTTCTTCCGCTCATCCTGTCAAGCACTTCCTTAGGCCAATTGTACTGCTCTCTCTGACCCCTGTTTCTTTCTATTTCACTTCCTCACTTTTCTTCTGTTACTTTCACTTCCTCTTGACGGCTATAATCTTCAATACTTTGTAAATCGTAGTCTTGTCGCTTCTATCAGAAGCTGGAAAATTGAAAATAGTGAAGTTTTTAAATTTTGCTAATTTTCCTACTAAAACTTTAGTCATAAGGTCTTTGAAGCTACGTAGCCACGTACTTGGTAAAAATAGGATAGGAAATAGTTCACAAGTTGTTTCCTTAACATTAGAGGAAACAGGATTAGAATATAGTGATTTTAGTTACGCAGAGTAGAGAATAATAACTTTTGTAACCGAATCACGTACTCAAAGCTCTCTATTGTGATCGTAAAATTCTGAGATTTCTATAATTTAAATTTAGTTCTTATTGATAGAGGATGGATGCAATTTCAGATACTGCGATTTTCTTCAAATAAAATTTAGATGGATCACAAGGGAGAGAGAACAGAGTCGTGGCTAAAATAATATATCAATGAGGTACACGATGCCTTTTATCAATCTACTAACATTTCAATGTCTCTGGAACATCGATTGCACTCATTTTAGTCGTATTGAGAAATTTTCTTATTTCTGAAGCAGGAAAAATATTTCCCCTAGATGGCTCAAAGAGCTGTTGAAGCCAATAAAGAAGAGTTTTTACGGGAAGGTGGAAAATATTTTCGCAACTTTTTTTTACTTATGGCACTTTGAGCGAGTTTGCCCTCCTCTATGAAAGAATCATTTTATTTTATCCTCACAATAAAGAATCCTACATAAGCGATGTATTTTCAGTAACACGCATCGTTGCTTGCATATGATAAACAAGGTGATACGACGGGTGAAAGTGTGGATCCCTCAAAAGTGAATATCCCCGAAGGCAAACGATATTCAGACATCGCGTTGAGGAAAACACCTTCGTGATCTGGAGCTGATATGAAAGGAGAAACACCGGGTGAATGTGATATCAACGAGAGAATATCGGAAGTACATAGGCAAGTGTCGAAACAGGATGTGCGAAGTGTAGTGGCAAGGAAGAGGTAAAATAGAGAGAGGTAAAACACGACCTGAATGCATGAGTGCATATAAATAAAAGTTTATAGCCAACGTTTTGTTAAAAACAGGAGAATTTAGAAGAAGTAAACGACGCCTTTTGGTATGCCTAAATGTTATTTCCAGAGTTTTACTTCTTTCAGGAAATACTTAGGCTGCTACTTTATATCCTTGGTCTTATGTTTCGATTTTTGACGAAAACAAGGAATAGGATTGTATGCTGATAAGGAGTACGTTGTTTTCAGAATGTCAGCAAAAACATTTTGTAACCATCACAACTTCATGATTTATAAGGAAAACTGAGTCTAATAAATCTGTTTGTGGTATTTTTCCGTCAGTGGGTAGGAACCATAGTAGTAGAATAAACTTCCTGTGGTAAAGGTAAAAGTCCTTTTTAAATTTTTCTTCATATAATGAAAACATTTTAAATCTTTCCGTTTTCGCCACACCGGCCAAAAAATGTGGTTAATAATGATCATTAATGATTCACGCTTTTCGTCCATTGTTGGATTTAGTCGAAATTAAACAATGTGACTTATTGTCATTTTACATCGACAAGAAAAGTTCAAAGTGACACATTATATTTTCATTCTCCAAAATAACCCAGAAACATGTAAAAACTAAACGGCTTCAAATTTCCAGACACGATATTGTAAATTATCTCATAAACCAAAGTTCCAGGGATGTGATAGATTCCAGAGCCAGATGTTATCTTGTGTAAACTTTTACAGAAGCAACGCTGATATATCCAGTGCATAGAAACCAGACATGGAAATGCCGGATGAGAAACGGAGAAAGTTTCAGGAATAGCTCCGTGAGGGGTAGTGTTATATGCCTTCATAAAGTGTCACCTAAAATATGAGAAACGCGCAAGAAAACGGACAAGAAGCAGAGATATACGGGTGGTGCACATGGCAAAAGTCATAAGAAAGTAGATAAATTTCAAGATAGAGGAGCCTTGTGAGATCGTCGAAAAGAGTTCGTTCTCAGCGGTCTAAAGAGTAAGCACAATAATATTTCAAGATTTACCATATATATANTTGTTAAAGTAGACCAACTGTTATGAAATTCCAACCAGAGGGGATATATATATATAAACCTCACCGCCATCATGGTAGAAGAAAGAAAACTTAAATAAAACATCAAATACATGGATTAAAACTATATGAACATTCCCTATGTATGTAAGTAGAAATTATAATATTCAATAAACGAAGGATTCAGGAAAGGTGTATTAACTTTGCACCGTAAAGCAGTGTGGCTGAATCCCAAGGAATAACAAATGTGGAAAATAGCGACATGACTGGGACTGTGTGAAAAAGACGCGGCATGGTAGTTCAGTGTTCAGAATAATTGCCCCGAAAGTGGGAGATCTGGGTTCGAATCCCAGTCACGTCGTTATTTTTCACATTCGTTATTCCTTCAATAAACCACATGAACTTGCGGAAAAATTCAGTAAGATCAAGGTTTATCTTCTTAAAATCAAAAAAATTCTGAAAATCACTGAAACTATTACTACTCAATCAAAGAATTCTTAGATTTGCCTCCTTTGCTTTTTATGCAAATAAATATTTAAAGTATAAGTATGGTGTTGATTTTATGTGTCTGTACTTATAATAATGAAATCTAGCTCATATATGTGAGTTAAATATCAGGTAAATGAAGAGGTATGTCTGAGGAGACATCGATTCACAGCCATTATTCTTACTGTAAACTTAATAAATGGTATAATTCAATAAATGATCAGGTATAAAATTACGCTCCACTTGCTAGAGCATTGCATCCATAAAAGTACACCATTTACTTCACTAGGATAGCCAATCGAGTAGCTCGAGAAGCGATTCCGGATTGGGGCCATGGTGTTAACCCAGCATCGTGGGAAAAATGGGAAGCTATCTGGATAAATGGGAAGCTATCTGGATTAATAGGTAGCAGGTCCAAACGGCCTAGAAAATCCGGCAGCGTGGGAGTCGATGCGTTGACAAGGTGAGTGATACGCTTGAGTCTAAAAGCATTGGCTGCAATGAGGGTGATTTTCAGGTTAATCAGTATAGTTATTTTCGAGTTCCATGTCTCTTTTTCTTTAATCTCACTCCAACTCCTTTTCCCTTTCTCTCACGTGCTTCCTCTCTTTCAACTTTAACCTCTTTAAAAACAGCTGTCTTAATCGACATTAATCCACTCTCTATTTAGAAATAAAATATACGAAAGCACCTTTTACAGCAAGCCAGATCTTTACCTAAAATATGGGGATAATATGACAATAAGACTGATACTCGATGATTGAAATTCCCGTAAATTCGATCCCATTACTCATCCTTTATTTCTCGAATATTTTTATAATTCCTTTTATTTTCCGTCACATGTCTTTTTTCCCATTACTATTCCGCTCGCTCTCTCGGGACGCAACACGTAACAGCGGCGAGCCTTTTAATGACTTCCATTTGGGTTGAACTGCTCTTATTACCTTTGCTCGGACATTAAAAAGAGAAAGCAGCAGATGTTTATTACATATAACTTGGTTTTATTTTTCTTCTTCTTTCCCTTGAATAGAATCTTTGTTGCTAGTATATATCAAGATTCACTACCCCAGGTTATCGGCGTTTTCCTTTTATTAGCTTATTGCGGCTATTTCTTCTCAATTTATTGTTGAGTGTTTCCTCTAGGATTGTGATCTTTCCTTCAAAATTTTCAAATTCCGAAAGATTAAGTATGGAAGAAATAAAGCTATAATTTTGTTGCGTACTGCATTTAAGATGTATCCTGACAAAATCACAATATAGGGTCTCATTACTCTCTACGTTCTTTTCTCGTAAGATCGCCCTTGGCAACAAGAAAAACAACTTTGAGGATTTTTGGGTTTCCCGAGCGAATCTAATTCAGAACCACGCGGATCATATGGCGTTTAGATTGCATTTTCTAAATATATTACTATGCTTCAGTGGTGCTTAATCTATAAAGTCGCAGGGCCAGGTAGCGCATTATTCTCGTGTTCGCGGGCCAAAATTGTTAGTATTTTAAGAAGGTGATATTTTTCTTGAGATAATTTCGTTGCTTACTTTTTTAAATACACCCACGAATCATTTCTTTGACTTTTGAATAAGTGAAAGCTAGTTAAGTATCATCGGTTGTCGTTTGTTTAGTTATATATTTAGTAACTAAAGATAGCTTATGACCCTTAAAGCAAATGTGTATCAGTACCGGATGAAAGAATTTGGACGGCCAGATGTTGCCCTCGGGCCTTTATGGCACAGCCCCAAATGTGGGCGCACTATAAAAATAGCTCAGGATGGTCACGCTATCACATTCATGGTACTGGTCTTGGGTTCGATTTCCAGGGGCGGTCATGGTACTAAACCAGCACCGTGAAAGTATAGGTCATCTGCTTGAATTAATGTGTGGTCATAGTGGTCAAGAAAATTCATTAAGATGAGACGAAAATCGAATCGTTGACCACCTCCCAACCCCTAAAGAAGTGCCATGTGGTTTAGGCCGTACGTGATTCTGCGTCATTCATTTAAAGTTTATTTTGGTTGCAATAACCGTGGTTACAAGTCCTTTTTCTCCTTTACTCAGAGCATTTTTTCTCAATTTTCTTAGGCATTGAAAGTTGGGTGCCAATATTAACTGGTCATTGGCTAAAATTAGTGGATAAAATACAAAAACACATCTTGAATATAGCATCTAAAAATTTGGGAATTCAGCATAAAATTCTACAGCTGCATGGTTATATAAAGTTATGAAGAAAGAATAATCTAGAAAGAAAAAAAAAACAATTCTATAAAAAGCGGAATAATGAGAAACTGAAATTTTCCGAAAGGAATAGTAATTTATCTTTGTTGTAATGTTGCTCCTCGAGGATTCCACAATCGATGCATTTCTTAATAGTCCTCTTGGAACTATTCTTGAATACAAGGAAATGAAAACCTAGAGAAAAAATTCAATTTTTGGAAGCAAGATACTGTAAAACTACGAGAATTTTTGCAAGAAATAGTGCAGTAGTGTAGTACTTAGGCAGTACTTTATCTCTTGCAAATGTTTTTTTTCCTTGAGGCTTCCAAAATCGATGCCATTCCTTCATGGACTCGATGTCTGATTCGATTATTTCAATTTTGGAAAAGAGTTTGCATTTACAGCTTAATCTAATCCCGTGGAAAAGGTATGTGTGAATGGTAAATTTTTGTTTTGCAGTTCTTCCCGCATTTTTCATTTGACTTCAATTGTCCCATAAAGTCCCGTATGATGAAGAAAAATGGTATGGTGGTATACATTCATGATTTGTTGAGTTCAGTGGTTGAGCTGATTTCAGTTTCCTTCAAAATCTCATTTTTCATCACACTGTCTCTCCAACTCACTTCAGAGTAAACGTAAGTTCTGTATTTATTGTTGATATTCTAGGTGTTTATTATTCTTTAGCAAAAACTTCCTATAAAAGTTTCAGGGTTTCATGAAGTATTTTTGAATCTCTTTAAAAATTACAACGAAGGATGTCACTGTCTCGTCTTTTATGTGTAAACGGTACATTATAAGGAGAAAAACATCCCAGTTATTTACTTACATTTTGCGTTATTTGTTCAAGTTGAAAGATGCCAATAAACGTATATAACAGAAAGTTTTAGAATGAGCTCTAAGTTTGTCCTTCCCCCAAAGATATTGGATTCTACATTGACGTAAGCGTAGACAAAGTGCTCTCTATGACCTTTGGAGGCTCCCTTGCTATATTTGCCTCAGTTCCATTCCTTTGTAATACGATAGTATGTTTTATCTGCCTAGCAGATCAAGGCTTTGCTTGATGGAAACTTAGCAGTCTGCCGTTTTGATGCGAAATTTTGCTGCTATCAGAACTTCGTTTATCCAAATCTTTAACCTAAACATTGTTCTCGGCTTTGAATTTTATCGCAGTTTTCTGATTTTAATCATATATGTAATTTTAAGGGTAGTTAATGAAGCAGTTTTTAGAAAAATTACGAAAACTAAATTGCAACCGGTCAAGATTCAAGTCAGGCGTGCACAAAATACAGTGCACGGCTCGTAATGGCTGTTGGAAATTATACTTATTTGTAATCAGTTGTAATTAATTTAAATTTGAGAATGAACGACAATAATTAAAAAATAGGTCTCGAGAAGACAGGTCTATATCTCTTTAGTTGCGAATTGCAAAATATTTGTTACTGGAAAACGTATTTTTATATCAATTCGCATGATTCGCATTTTAAATATTATTTCTAAATTGTAGGTATTGCCTTAATTTTCTCAATTTCTTCATCTGCAGGTCTTAATCATTTTTCCGTTATTCTTGCCGACTTTCCCTTTTTGCGAGATGCATAGNAAGAAAAAAAAAACAATTCTATAAAATACTACATTCGATTTTTTTGTTTACGTAAATATCAAATATTTGAGAGAACGAAATATGTATCTATTTGAATAACAATTTGATACGGTTATCTCCAGGAAATTACAGTTCTCCCTCTAGATATTTCGCAGGATTTCGGGAAATTATAGTTCATTCCTTAGGAAATTGCAGTTCTCTCTCTAGATATTTAGCACGAGAATGGTCCATGTTTTAAGTATGGTAGTTCATACCCCATAATACGAGTAGCCATATCCTTTATTTTATTCACGATGAAATTAGAGACTATTTGTAGAACTTCTCGCGTCTTAACCATAACAGTCAGTATTCAAGGGCTAAACATTTCATTGAAACCGCGATAATTTTATTCTCTTCGAGGAACCTCCTTAGCACGTACACATGGGACGCAACAGGAAAAAGCAGCACCATTTCCCGAGTTACCTCAAGGACATTCATCATCCTAATTCGCCAAACAAACCTAGCATCCGCGTGGAATGTCTCTTTCCACAAAACCGGCCATCATCACAGAAGGAAGAACATAACCTAAATGCCATCATCAAGCCCTTTTCCCACGTCAAATAACACCCTTCCTCTCTGTCGCAACTCTCCACCTATCCATCCTTTCTCCTATTCTAAAGTTCCTCACTGGCAAGCCTCTATCCCTAGCGTTTGCTCCTCATTTCCCCGCCCACAGCACACTTCAAACCTCATAAACCCTCATTCTACACCAAACTCCTTAAGCCTACCACTTGTGAATCCACTCAGTTCTCCAATTCTAGTTTCTCCTTTTACTCTCGCAGCTTATCCTTTACGTAACCTTCCCTCTTCTTCTTAAGGAGCTCCTTTCCTTTTTCATCCACTTTCTTTCTCTCACATCTACACATCCTCTCTTGCACGTTTTCACTCTCCCCTTTCAGTTAAAGTGTTCTCTTCCTCAAAAATGAAGTTCTACTAACATAGCCCTCTGACGTTATCCGAGGCTGCTTTTATGAATGACCGCCTTTGTGCGGTGCGGCTAATGACTGCGCAAGCTCCGTTATGAGCGTCACCTGCGAACGTGACGGATGCTGTATGAGGAATTGTTTGTATAAAAGCTCTCCTAAGGTTCTCAATGCGTAATTCAAACTTCTGGCGAGGTTTCTGGCAAAACAAAGTCCTTTATGAATCGGAACGGATCATGATGTTGATTTGTTTTCTAACTTTCTCTGCAGGAAATGTGCGATATCACTCGAAATCAAGTAATTTACTTTTTACTCAAGCAATTGTTGGTAACGTGAAACTTTCCTATTCTCCGATTATTTCTTTTTATTTCTTTAACACGAAATAATTCTGTGGATCCCATACTTCATCGAGAGGTAATTTAAATTTCACTGTAGAATCCTCGAACATAGACAGTCACATTGAGAAATATATATTCATACTTCCAAATTAATTGTCAATCTAATACGGTACAAATTTTGTTTAGTTAAGCGATAAATTATAGAAGAAATATTTTTTCGATGGCATATCAAATTTTCGTTGATTTTCTCTGAGGGTTGGATCTTACGGCGGCAATTTTCTTTCAAAGACTTATGAACACAAAGAATGGCATACTTCAGTTTCTTATGATAATAATTCGATCGTAGTCATCGAAAATCAAAGGTAGTAATATTTGTCCATTTTCCTATTTCTAAAATCCAGATAAAAAGCTTTGTATTTCGCGAGGTCGTCTATCCGAAACAAAAGTTACTTAATACAGAGTAAATATAACCAGTTATCTCCATTAACGAATAAAAGGTTGTTAATAAATGGTGAATATCTGCGAATAAAATTGGTTGGATTTTAAACAAAGAATAAAGAAAAATTAACTTAAAAATAAACTCCTTGAAATTTATGACTATTTGTGACATCCTGCCAAAGCTATCCTCAAACTAAAATTTTTCCAACCAGTCGAAAACATAAAAACAAAAATCAAAAGAATCGAATGGAGGAAGTTTTGCAGAATCATCAGCTAAAATTCCGCTGGAAATTCCCCCAAAAGAGCTTTAATATTTGTAATTTTTTAAAATTATTGAGCGCTCTTTTAGGAATATTCATAATATTGGTATTCATAGTAGCCGAAGGGGTCGAACTATAATATATATCCTATAGAATAGGAGACTTCAGGTCAGTTTCCTGAACCCATATATCTATCTATTAATGTCTATAAACAGCACGAACGTCATCGAGCGTGTGTGGAGAGTGTGATAATGATCAATAATTGTGTACCATTGTGGACAAAATATTACCTTTTATGTAATTATCTCGTTGAAGAATTTTATACTGATTTCAGCGAAAGTGTTGCAACCTAACATTTCATATTTTAGTCCTTGACCTCACCTGTGTGTAGGGGAGAAAGGGCTTTGTATTTACCACGTAATATTTTCTCAAATGAATTTGAAAACATATTTTTGATAACTACTGAATTTTGCACATAAAACTCAACTTTTAAACGAGTTAAATTGCGTAACTAGTTTCGACTGGTTTACATAGTTTTAATTTCTCTTGTATAAATTTGTTTATGGCGTTTAATCCGTCATTTGCTGAATTTAAGCCTCGGTTATATTAAAGTGACATAAAAAATACAAATCGTACTCTATCTCATTTCCTAGTCTTAATTCTTGTTTGATAGTTTGCAATTTTTATTAACTTTGTATTGTTAAAAAAGCCGACGGTGGAATAATTTAAAATTGGGCGATTCATATCAAATTTCAGCGATGAAAAGCAATTTATTACTTTGAAGAATAGTGGAATTCTTTTTTAGTCACGGGATTCAGAGTTTCCTCATTCTTCCATATACTCGTAGGTGTGAATTCCATAGTCTTTGTAAATCAGCTTCACGTTGAATTATGAGACCAATCCATAAATCACGGAAAACAATATTACCTCAATCTGACCGAGAATGATTTTCAAATCCTATCTAGGATTTTACCAATGTATTATTTCAAGAGACTAACAATTTTTCATTGTTGTTTATTTCTATTTGGTAAAATAACAATTACATACGAGAGTGGCCAATGTCATCATTTATTATAAGTAATTGGTAACTACTGATATGGCCTAAACTCATGAGCAAAATGAATTTTAGTACAAAAAATTCATTAAAGGTCGAGGTCAGTTCTTAATAAAAATAGATTGTTAAAGTAGACCAACTGTTATGAAATTCCAACCAGAGGGGATTAGAGTTCTCCGAGGGTACACTTTGCAAAGTGCATTCTCAATACCTATTGCGGCAACTACGTTGCTATCTTCACGAGAGAAGATAACTAGAGTAATAAAGAAAAGTTTATGGAAGAGCGATTTTTAAAGGAGAGGTGCTGAGACAACATGGTCAAGTTTTTCACGTTTCCTTGAAGTTTAAAAAAGTGATATAGCCTCAAGATCATGAGAGGGTAAGGTAGAAGAGACGGAAGAGTGAGAGATAAAGCTGTAGAATTTGGGAAGACGGAACTAAGAAAGACGAACAAGAAAATATACACTAGAAGTAACGAGTTTCATAAGTATAGCGTTAGCCTCAAGGTGGTTATGTTTAAAGGAAGTAGTTGGGGCATAGTCCAATAGTCCACAGACCTAAATTCTTCCTTGACGCAAGCTCGAATCTTTCAATAGGTATTCGGTGAAAGTAGAATACAGAAAAAAGTGAGGTAAGAGAGTGAAAAATAATAAGACTTATGTCCTTTACAACCGCCGTTCCGTTTGAAAACCATTCCTGGAGAATATATCAAAACCCAAGCTTTAAAAGGCATCTGGCGGGAGATAAAAGCTGCTTTGCGACAAAGATGTGGAAATGGATTTATGTTCGAAGAAATTCTAGAGTATATTTTTTTCCTGTGAGAGAGAGAGAGATTACTTTCTGATAATTCCTCACGCACGTAAAATTCAAACGCCGAGAGAAATAGCCCGGCGTTCTCCCGAAACTAATATTCGAGATTCGAGCTTTAGAATTTTATCACAAGGAGAGAATTTCTGTACTGAAACGGAAAGGATTTATGGGAGCCTCAGGATAGTCGAGTGGCATAAGTATTCTACTTCGGGGAAAGTGGTTCCGAGTTAGATTCCTGGTGGGGGATAGCGGGCGAAATTACCTTATCTGTCGAAGCACTGAAAAAATAACAACTACTACGATTTATGGATTTATATTATTTGATTTACAAGAGCTTTGCTCAAAATATTTCTGTTACTCGAAACTGGTACTAAATACTTAACTTCAAGAAAAGTCTACGGGTCAGTAGTATTGCAAAAGTTGATAAATTTAATCCGCGTGGTAAAAGAAATGTTTGTCATATTGTTTAAGAAAATAAGGTGTATATTTAGGCAATTAATCGCTTGAATACTGTGTTTTATTTTATAGTTATCGATTAGTTTTCAATTCCAAGGAACAATGAACAGTATACTTTGCTTTATTCTTTTCCATACGCATAATTATACTTACTACTTTACTTCACTTCTGTACTTTAAACCTCAACTTCTGTTTATTACCAGGTAGTTATATTTACATTAAAAGAACCTTAAAACTCAAGAGTTGATCAATCAAAAACGGTCTCATAATTTTGTATTATTCTTGCATTTTCCTATATAAGGGGTTAAGACAGTTGAACTATTTATGTTGCTTCCCCAAATGAGCGAATTAAGAAGTAAAAGGAGAACAATTTTTGGATAACGTACAAACATTACCGATTTATTACAATTAAGAGGTACACTTTCTTCAATTGCCCTCCGTAATCGAACAAAGTAAAAGTTTTATTTCAAATGGCTTAGACAATGAAAAGGTAGACATGGAATCTTTCCCAAGCTTAAGAACAAACACAAAAGGTTTTATTATCCTTGATTAAATCAGAAAGCTTTCACCCGTAGTGGTATGCCATTATTATAATTGGAATGTTCCTAGCGTTGTTTTTTAACATTTTCGGAAACTATTCTCAGGAATAATTAGTCTAAGGCTTACTTTGACAGCGATAAAAAGGGCGACTTTCTACGACAGACGCATTAAAGAGATTCTTAGCAGGTCCTTAGCAGGATACTTACGAAAGGAATGGAGTCAGAAGAGAGAATGTTTTGACTTTTACATGAATACCATTCAAATCTTCTACCAAAAGAGGAATCTTCACAGAGACAGAAGTGAATTTGACTCTTGATTTCGCGATGAATACTTAATCAAAAGTCGCTGAAATACATCGCGAGGAATGCAATAATTATGGTTTGAACAAAGAAAAACATAACTTAAGGAGTACAAACAGCTTAAATACCTTCAGAATTTCTTTGTTTCCTTATTTGAATCAAATTTAACGCTGATAAGAGCTTCATTATAAGGAGATAAACGATGATATTTGCTCGTCCCAGTAAGAATCACAGACCGATGAACGATTTTAAGATGTATAATCTGAAGGAAGAATTCTAAATCCGTTCTTATATATGTAGGAAATATGGGATTCAGTCATGAACCATGGAGTGAAATATTACAGATTATATAGGAGGCTTATTTAATTTAACTCTCTGTCACATGGCATCGGCCACTTGCAGGGTTTACCGGGGTTCGAATCCCGGTTAGTCGGATTTTTCCGGTTAGGGTATGGTCGTGTGTGTTCGTCCATTATTATTGTTTGAAGTCCACTACTGTGATTGTCCAATAAATGGATGTTTGTGTGGGAATTGAGATATAAATTAATAAATAAATAACAGGGCAAATTATATGAAATGGAGTAGTAGAGATAATTAATTGAAATCAATTTGTAAATTATGAGAGAATATAACAGCATAGTAGAGTTATTCATCGCCCTCGCTCGCTTAATTTGCAGCTGACCTCTTTATCTGGAGGTTCGCCACAATCCGAAATATTTAGTGGATTCATTTCTTAAGCTGTTAATTACTCTTGGCTAATTGATAGATGACGACATTATTTAGTAACTGCCTTAGAAGGATGGCTTTAACACAAGCTTCTTTCTGCACTAGAAGCGTGCCATTTGCTGAATAACTTCCAGAGGTACTTGACTTAATAATACACCTTTACTGGCACAGACAATTAACACAACTGATCCCACAAACATTTTAAAATTAATGAAGTTAGCAATGGTTGTAATTATATACGAAGTATGACTATACGGTTTTTTCTCTGCTGATTTATCAAAGTATAATTGAATTGTGGATAAATATTACAGCCGATGTCATATATATAAAAGGATATGATAAAAGTGTTTCAAGTATAACGGAGCCTATCTCAAAAAGTAACTGCAACTGTAAAAAACTTAAAAAATACTGATTATTTCTTTAAAAATTGTTAACCGTTTCTAGTGTATTTATTTATTGAATATTACGTTGCAATTTGGTCGGTGGACCAGTTGGTAACGGCTGGTGGCAACGGTAATTTATACTTTACTTGTTTCTGTAAAAAATCAAGACATCTTTTCCGATAAGTATTCTAAGGGATCTCCTCGTTTGACCGACACTCGACCGACACCGCGGTTGACCAACTCCTCGTTTGGTCAAGTGAGTGTCGGTCAAACGAGGTAGATCTGTATTCTAACTACCTCCGTCGTAACTATTTGACATACGATGAGGTCAATACACCCAAAAAGTATTAATATTGACCATAGGATCTTTATTAATTTCTGAAAACTAATTTATTTAATAGCTAGGAGATATTCTAAAAATATTTATTATTAATATTGGATTATTTAGTTTGCGTAAAGGACGATTTTGAAAACGAGTGAAATAAAGTTTTCTGATATTTTGCAGCAATAAATTCAGAGCTTTAAATTCAGGGGGATAAGCTAAATAGATGGAATTGATGTATATAAATATTTGGAACGTGATATGATGTTCTAATGTAGTCGCGTTAACATGAAACATGGCCCGAATTTTAATTGCTTCATCAAACTATTATAAATACGTATTGTTATAAATCGCAATATTATATCGTGTTCAACCAAAATTCTAAAAGGTGGTAGGGAAAGAGTTTTACGGATGAATTCTCCATTTAATTGACTCATCATTTATTTAAATAACAAAACAATTTCCCCTTCTTTTATGCAAAAATCAAAAGTAGGAATCACAAATAATTAATATAACGTGATATCAATTTTAAAAGGTTTTAGTATTAGATTTGTATCAATTAAAATATGGTAAGCATAATTTAAAGGAACTATAAATTTTCCAAGAGGGTGAAAATGAGTGTTAGAGGTGTAGAACAAACAAACTACATACTATTGCTAGAAAAAGATCAATATGTATGAGAAAGTAAGCAGACTCAAACTAAAATATCTGCAACTCTTCTGAAGAATTTAATAAAAAATGTTATTAAATGGGGTAATTCAGAAAATTTAGAAATATTTCATGACGCTCTGCTACGATATCACGTCTCTTTCATCGAACGACATATTTATATAATTTATTGATTGATGATGGAATTCGGTTACTCTGAAAACATTTCTAAATTACAGAGAAATACGAAAACTATGAATGGGCCTGAGGAATAGAAAAATATCCATTGTAAAATCTCATTTTATGCAATTTTAGAACTAACTGACTGAAAATTAAGAACGATCGATCATTATCATTAATGTAAATAGTTTCAATAAACTGAAGTTTTTCTCTGAGGTCTATGTAGAGTTTAAATCATAGAATGTCATAATTTTAGCAAGAGTGTAAAGAATATTCAGAAATAATACGGCATTTAAAGTAGAGGGCAAGAGAGAAAAGTGTACTTAGCTTGGTGATATTGAGACAAATTAATAGGTAGAGGAAGAGGAAAAAAACACATTTCTTGTGCAGCTAGCAAGGTAGAGTAGTTAGCATAGCACATCTGAAAATGAATACATCTATGAGCACTCGATCTCAAAATTTAAGGGATTTTAGGTTGAAAACAACAAGAATTCATCAATTTTGACGGTATAAAAATGAACTGAAGGCCTTGCGTGCCTTTTGAGTTCGGGCACTTGAACTCTCTTTCCCGGAACCCCGAGCAAAGGAACGCAGGTAAAGAAGCCCAGTGGGGAGAAAGAGAAAGGAAATTCGAGGAGCAGTGCGGGGAATGGGACGTTGAGTGCAGCGAAGGGATCTTTGGCATTCCTGTGTGGCCTTAAAACCGCTCTCTCGACCGCATCCCTCCCACCGATGAAATCCAGCCGCGTGCCTTTTCTTTACGCTATTTCACGACCTCTCCCTTCAGGATATCCTTCAATCCCCTCGACTCCATGAGAAGTTTTTTGAGTGTCGATGAACACCGACGTCACAGATGAATTCCATCCGCAGTCCTCTAGAATGGCAGGAGTGATTCCGACGGTAGTCTATTTACAGTTCCATCCGAATTGGAACGGTTTTTAATACTCCTAGAATTGCTTGACACTTCCAGAACTGAAATATTATTGTTCAATACTTATTTAAAGGAGCCTTTCATATTTTTTTAAATCATCTTAGCCACGCATCCTAGGTCTTCCAACGCTTTTCCTTCCCCGGGATTTGTATGACAAATCCTTCTTGAGTATTCTCTCTGGTGACATATGTATGACATGTTCCCTCCCTTCTGTGAGATATAAACTTGTCAGCTATTTATACGTTGATCCAGCAATAGAAGCATCAGAGGAGGATAAAATCCAGCGTGAAATATTCTTAAAAACTATTATAAAAGGAAAACTGTACTGAATGGATATTATCGTACATGGTGCGATATTATGTTTCTTATCACGAACATAAATAATGATATTGCGAATACAGAATAGGGGATTTCTGACGAGACATTCTAGTCGGGCATTTCAGGTAGAGGGAGAAAAGGTGGTATTTGCATTGCACGGAGTGTTTTATATCATCTAAATGGTTGAGTTATTTAAATTGAAATCACTAATTACCTAAAAGAGCGCTCGGGTTACTTCTGTATGGAGTCAGTCCAAGATTAAACCACAAAGATGGCATTGAGAGATTGAGGCATTGGCAGAAAAGGCATTGAGAGCTTGGTAACATCTTACATTTTTTGAAGCCATTTCAGGAGTTATAGCAGTAATACTGTCATTTTTTTACAATAATGCAGGGAATATTCACTTCCGTTATCTGTTCACGTGTGATTGCATTATCGCATTCCCCAAAATAGTCTTTGTGATTATATGAATAGTTTTTGTGATTATATATATTCACGTGTCATAGTAATTCATAATTCTCAGAAGGAATGGAAACTTAGGAATTATTTGCACATTATGTAGGCCACGTGGTCGTGAATGTTAAGAAATATTTGGTTTGTTGCTGGTGAACTGTAATCACGAATGAGGAATTCTTTGGTGGAATCAGGAGTGAGACAAGTTAAATAACTTATGAAATAAACGTTGCTAAATCGAAGGATTAAAGTATTAAGTTTGGTTATTTCATGGACCTGTACTCGGACAGAAGTTGTATAATTTTATCAATTTTTAAGAGCTTTTAAGGCTAAACGATAGGACTTGATTTAAACACGATTTCATTTTAACTTTGACTAAACTTTACAGAGGAAGCTATACATTTCGTTTATGCCGCTGGCGTATATTGGTGGTATTAATTACTTCGCTTACTTATTTATGACAGTCGAAATGAAATGACTTAAGTAAAAGAAACTAAGATAATGGAATCGTTCAACTGAAATAACTGTGACTTTGGTAGACAGCTGAATTGACACATAATACGACACTGATTGGCTTCAGGATATTAGATGTCAGGACATAAATGGATTATTTTGAGATCTTCAGTTGATACTCTCTAAGTAGATGTTTCAAATCAAGCTAAAATATCTTAAATTGAAGATGAATATGCCTTCGGTGCAACGGAATTCCTGCCAAAACCTTGTTAATTTCTATCAAATAAAACTTCTTCATTAATATTCAGTAATTAGTGGGTCATTCTGTGGCGTATCGATTGATAGGTTCAGTTCAAATGAATTTAATCCTCTGGCAATATTAGTTGTGCATGATCGTCCATTAACGAAATCATGCGCGGGAACTTTGGCGTTTTTTAACATTTTCTAAACAACACAAGAATTCTTGAAAAGATGAGAATGAAGAAATTAAACGACTTTATAACCTTATAATCTTGTCTGTCTGTCATCATCA
Organism: Ladona fulva; assembly: GCA_000376725.2. Classification (NCBI taxonomy): domain Eukaryota; kingdom Metazoa; phylum Arthropoda; class Insecta; order Odonata; family Libellulidae; genus Ladona; species Ladona fulva. The sequence goes on from KZ308415.1 coordinate 1,835,954, forward strand.
TCCCTAGGGCTGGTTATATTCTCAACCCTCCAAATTCAGCAATCAAATTCTTTCGAAAGGGAATAAGGTTTATTAGGAAAGATGAGGAGTGAAGAATTTCACCTTTTCTAGCGTTCAGAATGCTGTAAGTGGAAAAACAGCAAATAAGTGCCACACATNTCCTTATCCTCCGCAATCCAGGGAAATATATGTAAATGCATTCCGCTTCAATCTAAAAAATAATAAGAGTAGGACCAGTTTCATATCCATTTTTGTTCCTACATGAATAGGAATAGGGGCATGAAAACACATAACGAAAATCTACAGTAAGTGAAGTTGGATGATACGTTTGAACGTTTCTCTCGAAAAATTCCGCAAATCAAAAAAAATTCTATATTTTACATTTACAAAATTTTTCTTCTTTCCGCGTAACAAAATTTGACACTTTTAGGATATTAATGAATAAGATTAAAACTTTCGTACCTCAATTTGAATGGGAGTTAACGAAGGGAGCAGTTGAAAGGCTGAGAAAAGTACGAGTCGTTTCGGACGATCGTGAGAGGTGTCTTTCAGAAAGGGCCGCATTTAAATTTATGCTAATATCACCAAGGCTACGAGTAATAATCTTTTTTAAATAGTTCATGTTTGACGAAAATATTGAAAATAAGGTTTAATTTCGTACAGCTAGCCATAATTTTTAATAAACGATGACATTTATTCAGAGCTTCGTGGTTTTATTTTAAACTGAGATTCGCTGAATAACGGAGAAAATTCTACTCAATCATTTAGTTCGCGATTACATATCCTTCTTTTACTAATATAGAAATATATTTGAAGCTTGAATGCGTATTAACTCTAACCCTGATTAAGTTTTCATGTCGATAAAGATGTCACTTCATGAGGAAAATAGAGCTTACCCTTTTTATGCTATAGCAACTACAATTTTCATTAAATCATAAGAACACTTGACAGAGTAAAACTCCTTAATGATGCTTATAGTAGGAAACCATAATCAATAACTCCATATTCGGAAATAGGTGATATTATTTAAAGAGGATATTTTTAACAGTTCGATAGCAGGCCAAACAAAACTTGAATTACCCCTGATCATAATTATAAAAATAAATAAATAAATAATCAAAATTGAAATGCTTAAATTTATTCCGACACATTTAATCTCAAAATATTCTCTCTCATGGTAATGAAGTATTATTAAATTACAATAAAATTATTTGATTCGAAGATAATGTTAATTAAAAACAGATTTTGTTCGCCATAATTTTCAAGAACATTTACAGCATATACTGTTAATTACATATATTTTATAAATACATACACATACATTTATGTAATTAAATATAATTATATGTACACATGCTAATCATCTTTCCGCATTATTCACTGAAAGAAAATTGAATTAAAAACCGGGCGGTTGCTCTATCCAGTAAGCAACCACGACTGAGCAAAATTTTCTTTCATTGCTGAAGCTGTGGTGGCACAGGATGTGCTAATAAGGATAATGAGAGAGTGAAAAATATTTATTCGTAAAAATACATAATTACCTTAATATGGAAACAATAGAAAAGAAAAATCTTTAACATAATAATGTTAGTAGCTTACACTTCGCCCAAAAAAATGATTTCTCTTATATCAATAACTTCTAAGCCAATCATTCCCGTTGTCCGAAAACAGAGACGACCTGAAGAACTACATGGAGAGGGTGTGGGAGGAGACTGAGGATTCGCGTAGTTACCGCGAAATGGTTAGAGTACAGTGGTCAATGTTTATGGTATTTGTGGACGAATAAATGGTCAGGAGATGCTCCTTATCTCTCGACTTCCTTCCTTTTTCCAAATCCCTAAAGCACTCGCCCAATCTTCCCCTACGCCTCCCTCCTCATTCACCCTCTCAATTTCCTTATGCAGGGCTCCCTCGAACGTGCCAGGGACGATGCAGCCTCTCGATCACGTTCTTTACGGATATTACGGAGAATTGAGAACTCTTTATGGAGCCTTCCCATTTCTGGGCGCCTACAGTAGGCATCTTATATCATCTTTCCTTTGCGCGGGCGTTTTTCTCCTCATCTCTATTCGTCTGCTTTTCAATTTCCTCCTGCAAATTTTTTTGCTGACATCTCTCATTCTCGATCGCTATATAACTCCATTTATACGTTTCATTTTCAGCGAGAAGCTTTAAAGCGTCGTTTTTGAAATTTCGGGATTTTTGCGCTTTTTTCTCATTCGATATTGCCGGCCGCATTGTGAATTAAACATTTTATCTCCAACTACTGACGATGGATCGCTTCTATTTTCCGTAGAGAGTTCAGGAATTCTTGCAATGTTTAAATTGCCGTAGATTTAGGACTTTTATGTTGGAAAACGAAGTGTTCTTTAATTTTCTTATAAATAAAACAGAAAAACTGTATGTGTTTGTGTATCTTAGCTTAAAACTCTAGAAACTGAAGTTGCAAAACTCGTACCAATTTTTTCTTTGTCCTATTTCAACACGTATTGACGTTATTACAAATACGTGAGTAGATTACGATACGTTCTTTCCAATCTTATGGTTCGTGTTTTTGCCGCTTTTATGAACCTATTACTCTGGGTGTTTTTCCAGAATGAAATTTGGCTTTTCTTTGTTAGCTATGATACGAAGATATCCCAAAACTTCTTTATTTGACATATTAGTGTACATGATTAAAGACAATTCTATGCGGGACCAGAAGTCCACACAAATACTTAATACTTAATGAGGCCTCTAATGAAAACAACAATTACTTTTCTCGAGTTTCCACATATTCATGTGGAGTGATACCACAAAGTTACAGAATTGCTTGGACCGATGCATATATCGAATACGTATGTCGAATTCGCGAGAGTCGGGGTAAAAATCTGCATATAAATACCTAAAAATTCGTTCAATTGGTACCAAGGACTAACAAATGCAATATAAGAAAAATATTTAGTAAAAAATGTAGTTCTTTTTTAATATAAAATGAAAATTATAAAAAATGAGTTACGTAAAATGAAGTTATTTCGATGTAAATGGCTTCTAAATCTAAAATACACGCCTGACGACATAATATCTTCCTTTATCCACGCAGAACTTCTTCATAGCACGGTCAATATTTTCTATTCTTTGCACTGTTAATATAAACTTCATCGGAATCAATATTTTCTACAGTTTTTAAGCCTCTTTCAATTGAGCTTCGGTCAAGCTTGCAATAGCCATGTGTGAGGGACGAGAGGAAAATGAAGAACCGCGTAACTCAGAGTTACCGTAAGTCGGGATATTACTATTTAGTGTTTGGAACACTTATGAGATGTAGCTAAGGAAAATACGAGGCTGAAAGCACCGTACGGAAGAATTATCATTTCGAATGGTGATTAGCTCTTTGATTTCTATTTTTTTTGAAGGAATAGGACGTATTTAAAGGTATATAGGTGCCTCAGATTATAAAAACTATATAAAAAGGTCCTATTTGAAAGCAGCAAATGCGAGATAGGTATTAAAAAATTAGATTAGGCTTTCGTTCGGGAGCTCTAATAGTTCAGAAAGCGGTAATTCTTTCCAAAATTATTAATTACGACGATTATTATTATAATACGTCATAGAGTAGTTCAAGAATTTTTACAGAGAATATCAGTTCAGTTGTTTAATAAATAAGGTCTGGGATAAAGCAAACTTCGTAAAAATAAATTCATAAACCGTAGGTTTGTTGATAAGTTCAGATCTTATTTTAAAAGTAGATCAGAAGTGCCTTTTAGCCCAAGTTTATTTAAATTTGAAAGCCTCGGGAATAAATCCATATTAGTCAAACCTATCCACTAATTCGGAAATATTCTTTCAAAAGAGTAATACATTTTACCATTCCTCGGCATGGAAGCAGATTTTTTCTAACTATATAGAAAAAATAAGTTTCATCATAAGCATCTATGGAATAATTTCTGGTTCAAATACTAAGAAGGAGGTAATTAACTGATAATTTTCAGAAGCGATAGCAAAAAAAGAAAATAACAAGAAAGAAGTGTTACTCTTAATTTCTCCATGGTGTTTATTATCATGCATTTAAATTAAAAAAGAGTGAAAGCCGCCATAAAACATTAAAATATCCATTCTTTCCTTATCAGGAGAAGTTATCTTATAATCCATCCACAAACATTCTTCCGAAAAGTGAAAAAATGAAAAAATCTTTTATTCCCCTTTGTTCTTGAAAGTATTCCAATTGCTATTATTGCTGGAATGAAAGACACCATTTTTTGCCACTCAACGTCCTCCGTCTCCTCGCTTTGAATCGGGACTCCTTTTCAAAGGATAAAAGGGTTTATTAAATGATATTCTGAAACACAAAGGAAAAGGGAAGTTTTAACCTAAAATTTTCCATACACTTTTGGGCTCTGATCCTCAATTTTTGGATTAAGACTTTCAACTTCAGGTGAGTGGTATACATTTTATTTTTCACTCGACCTCAATATCAGCACCTTTCATCTCGATATGACCTTGACTCGGGACAAAGGGACAGAAACGCGGAGACTAATAAAGATAATGGACCTACAATTCTGGAAACTATTCACGGGTAAATACGAGCTAAATTACAAAGGGAGAAACAAGAGAGAGTGCCTTGGAAAAATTATATTACCCAAATATCACATTCAATTTTAAACGTATCAATTAAACGATAATTCATTCTACAATTGGAAAAATCCCCATATCGATGAAATTTGGATTCGCAGTAGTAAGGATAAATATGATTAAAATAAACATGGAAAATATAATTGAGAAAACCTCATACGTCAAAGGGAAATTAAAAGTTGTAATAACCTCCGAATGAAATTCACGAGCTAAATAGCAGATAAAGAATAATTTTCAACAATATTCCTCTCTAAAATTCCTTTCCAACTGAGAGATACCACGCCCACACTTGCTTTTATAATCTTTTCAATAAATATTTTATGTTCATTGACTTTTATGTATACTTTTTACTCTTAAAGACATTTAGGAACACCCATTCTAATACGTAAGGCATTTTTTCTACGTTTCATCCCTTTGCCACTTACACTCTGGTACATTATATGAATTTTAAGTTGAAAAGTCAATTACTATGCAATATTCCTTAGCTGTTTCTATGTTCGTATATTTAATATACATTGATTTCCGCTAAAATAGCTCTAAAATATTTGTTTTATGATTCCAATTTAAGTATAGTTTCCCTGGACAGTAAAAACACAAAATATAATTTTTTTCAAAAATACCTTGCACAGATCTTGTGAATTTTTAGCATGGCACATAAACATGTAATGTAAAAATGGAGATGAATGACCAAGATAGAGCTATAGTTTGAACTAAAATATTATATTCGTGATATTTATTAATTTCAACTTGAATTACATTCATATTTATTATTCTAGATAATGCAAGGCTTTTAAAAGAAGAATATTGGAACACGGCTGTTAATGAATTAGAGTTTTAAAAACACTCCGTAAGTCGTATTTCGGCAACCGGAACTCACGCTAAGAGACAAACGGGAAGCTCCGGATTAGGTAAGTCACTTCATTTGTGGGAACCCCCTGAAGATGGAGGCTTCGTCACTGAAATGATCATTGGGACTTCTCAGAAATCGGTAATCCGGAGCTTCCCGTTTGTCTCTTAGCGCGAATTCCGCTCGCCGAAATACGACTTACGGAGTGTTTTTTAATCTCTAATGCAAGGCTTGTTGAGCCGATTCAACTCAAGACAATGAACTACCACTGTTTTCATGTATCATCTTTGATATTTGATCAGTTTCTATGGTAGAATTTATGTATTATCAGAAATATCATGAAAATTAAAAAAAGATTGCTTTCTTGGGCGACTTGATTTGGTTGAGAAGTTATGTACGTATGAGTACACGAGAAATTTGGAAGAGCAGCCTCGAACAAGAAACGAATTAGCAAATTGTAAAACTAAAGCAGTGGCGTCCACACCAAGGCAATCATTTGCATTGTTGGATAGTAAAAAAGATATCGAATCGAGAATTTTATGAAGCATGTTCCTCACAACATAGGCTAAATACAATCTGATCCTTCTACAAGAAAAGGAACGCGGCTGTGATAAGCCATTAGAGTGCGAGAAAAGCTCCCAAAAGCGGTAGTTTGCAAGCAAACTAACCGTCGGGAAATTCCAACCAGTGGGGTTTAGGGTTCTCCTTGGCTGCGCTTTACAAGTATTGTTCTCAATACGTATTTCGGTAACTACGTCGCCATCTTCAAGTGAGAAGATTACGATATGATCCTTGTTCGTCCCTCACTTAAATTACACAAAGTACTTCCTTCTATGCTAACACCTATAAGACGGCATTACTAAACGAGAGATGAGTAGCAATTCCAGATGCTGAATATAGGATACTACAATGTTGGAATGCAAGTAGAACTGTATTTAGAAGGAACAAAACTGACTGTTGAATAACTGGAAGCTCTTCGAGGAGTGGGATCCTTTGTGGTTGGAGTCACAAGGGCGTTTGTGCTATTGTTCTCAAGGATTCAAAGCGTTGAAAAAAATTAAATGAAAAGTATCAACAAAACAACTTTTCATCTTTAAATTCAACTGCAAAGTTACAGAACCGAGTTTTAAAAAGACTGAATGTGCAGGAATTCATTTGCATAGCAGTTTCATTTAGATTTATTTATGTGGAGAAAGCTACTATCTACGCTCTGGCATTGAAAATGATGGAGGCACCTAAAATAGGGCGTTTAATAAATGTTTATGTTCTGGAATTAAAGATAATGGAGGAAATTTGGGGGCAATAGAGGCTCTTATAGGATGAGGCAATTTAAATGCACAATAGAGTAACAGGTATTTTAGGTCAGCCGAGAGGTATTGGTATCACTCTATTTTTTTATAACCCAAGCTTACCAAATTCTTGATCACAAAGAGGTTTACCTTTTATTCAATCTTACAGTGGTTGAAGATGATAATGCCAAATAAAATTTTGAGCGAAAGAATCATTCTATTTGTGTACATAAACACAACAATAAGATTATGCATTTATGTGTTGTACATTTCAATACACTGATAAAGAGATGAAGAATCAGGTCTGTTTACAGTAATTTCACACACTTAGCAAAAATACTGGAAATGGTCCCTTTATTGAATAAAATTGAATAGTGAACGGGTTAAAAGAAAATATAAAGCGATTATGAATTATGTTATTCGATGTTATAAGAAAAAAACGTACTTTAATCGTTTTTTTTCCTCCGACTTTTATTATCATATAAAAATAAATATGAGGTTAATCTTGATGAAGCCGATTTGCTAATCCGATATTTCCTTTTAGTTTTTTTCTTTCCAAAGAATTTCATACGCTCGCGCTAATACTTTGAATTATGGAAAACATTATCGGGTCAAAAGCTTATCGTGGTTAATACATATACAGTATAATATTAGCATATTTGACGCACCTCGATCATCGTGCTTAGTTAACAGTAAGTCTACAAACCCCCCAGATTAAAAAAGATTACGTATGTGTGATTAAAATACAGTTCCTTTCCAAAATACCCCATCGATAGAATCCGTAAAAAAGTAAAAAGTTTTACTTTTGACAAAAGTTTGACAATAAATCAAACTCCCGAAGTGTCAAAAGTCGAAAATAATATTCCTTTTCCAAACAAATGAGATTCATTATCCACCTAAACTGAGATTCATGGGAATTTCTCGAGGAATAAGGTCCGTGATAGCATCTCTCCTCTCGGAGACGTGCGAGGAACGCCTTTTCAATGAACGATTGTTGCACCCTCACTCGTGCGGGCAACTCAACCAGATTTCCAAAAATACACCCCACATAAAGAAGACTTCCTCCGTGCTCTCTTCCTTTCACACAGGGATAAGAGCCGTGTCCTCGGGGAGCAAGGATTCTCTCAGAGAGGCTATATCGTGCGACGGCGAACCCTTCCTCCTCTTCCTCCCCCACTTCCTTTTTAATCCCGGAGAAGGAATCTACCAGACGGAAAAATTTCCTCAAAAAAGGAGGAGAAGAAACGAAGGAACACGAATCCAGAAAGATCCCTTGGGGCAATCCCGGGGTTTTTTTGACCGAGCGCGATATCCTAGCTCGGCGCGGCTTGAATAGGATGCACCGACTCCTTTGTGTCTCCATTTTCGCCATCAACCGAGCTAAATAGGGCGTAGAAGCGAAAAACATGGAGGCAGATGGGATCCAGAAAGAGATGGAAGAAGTGAGGGAGTCGTGGAGGAGACAAAATCTCATTCCCTCCGCAACGAGATTTTTTAAGAAAAAATATGAGGGAGGCGCGTGAGACAAAGGGAGAGTGTCCTTTATTTTGTTCGGGGGAAGATAAAGGGATAGATGTAGCGCGCCATAGCAGCTTCTCTCAATACCCGAAGGGAAGTGAGATTTTAAAAGGGTCGAGGCGTAGATAAAAAGGACCGCTAGAGGGAGCGAAGGAAGGAAAAAGATACGGCTGGTGCCTACTATCTGCTTCCTCATCCACGTGATTCGCCTCGTGTGTTGCGATCATAAAAAGGGAGTCGCACGCATAGGACACAAAACATGAGTGAAATCGGGTCTATAGGCGTGAAAGATAAACTTGTAAAAATGGAAAGTATTTACGTTTTATTCGAAATGGTGTCGTCTGAGGGACAGGTGTCGGGAAATCACAACCTTAGTTCTTTGAGAAATACCTAACGCGATGTTTTGATTTTCGAATACGAACTTCTATCTCAAAAAGCTTGATTAATAAATTAATAATTGGATGGATGAGAGAGAAAATTTATGTAACTTTATTTCTACATCAATTAAACTTTATGCTATTACAACGGGTAAGGGTGATTTTGCGCAAGATGGTGCGCACCCAGGAAAAACTCCAAGGAAGAATGGACTAGAAAAAAGTGTGACGGGACCGGGAATCGAACCCGGTTCTCCCAATTGCCCAAACCCAAATAAAACGATATATATTTAAAAATGAACTACTTTGAGATTCCTGAATCATCGCTGGCATGTATCGTAGAGTAAGTCATAATTTGAGTGAGAATTAACTAACGGATGATTAATATTTTAGACTCGATTATTTCTTGGTATTTTTTAAATTAATAATTGCTATTGAACATCCAAATTTATCGTGATTTATGTAAACGCAAAAATAATTATCTCGCAATAACCTATTTGATTTCAGTTTCTGCGGTACCTACGAGTATTTTGCGATTCGGGAGGTACATTAACTCGCTCTTACTCGACGTAAAGAAATTCTTAACGGAAAACTTTAATTGGATTCAAAATTATTGAACTACTTAAAATTAATGTTCTTCCTCGATGTGCCTGATATATACATGCAATTTGTAAATGGAATGCATATACTCTTATATGGACTTTCGAGCCGTTAACTAAAAAAAATACCGCTTTTTTATGGTTTGCAGGGAACTTTCGATTATTCGAATATCTCCATCTCTTGGAAACATTGCGGAATGTTAGTAGTGAACTCATGGCTTAAAGGAAATTAACAAGAAAGCAGATGTTTTTATGTTGGTTTTACATGCAGATATTGGGCATGTATGAAGAAGGTAAGCAATACCAGGAGGATTGTTTGCAAGAAGAAACTTCCTGCAGAAAATCCGTCTGTTCTATATTGGCAAAGAATTATATTTCCATCATAAGGTATTTGAATAAAGATTTCGTTCTGAGACTTTCTCGAGAATTTCCACTGATTAAAAAAGATAGAATTTTTCTCCTTTCTTAGAAACCCAGCATGTTTTAAGGGAAGTTAAAGAAAGGGATTCATTCGCATTGAGTCTATTTTGGCGAATATTAATATAAAACCAAAGGAAAAGGATATAAGGGCATAGAAATGGCGAGTTTTATTCGTGTAGAAATACTAATAACTAACGTCATTGAATTCCTTCTTTTTATTAACAACTATATTGTAAAAATTGAGTCGTGTATGCATAAGCGAAGTCAATCTTTTCTTCGAAGAACTTTGTAGCTGCGAAGTCGGTTTCTTTTTCTGTACCTCCCCTTTCTTTGCTCTTTTACGTAATTTTTCGATCTAACTTCGTCCTAAGTTTTATAATTGTATATCTTTCTATTCTGCAGGCATTATCTCTAAGAACAATAAAATTAACAAAATTCAATTAACTGTTTCGACTCTTAGATCAAGGGATTTAGAAGAGGATTCCAAAAAAATAAAATAGGGCGCGGTTAAGGTAAGTATTGATTCAACCAGGTTATTACTGGAGCTTTGATGTATAATTATGATGCTGAAAAGTGAAAAGTTCATCGTAAATAGTTCAAGAACGTGAGTTCCAGCTTCTTAACTCTCAATATCCTGTTTTTATTTAATTTATTTCCATTTAATAACTAAAGTTAATGCTTTAGAATTTCAACTTAAATTGTTTGGTGTAGGTTCTATTTGAAAGTTGCAGGCAACTTTCAACTGAATATAGAGATAATACAATAAGTAGTATTGTGATATTATTATGATAACTTTATCGGAAGCATTAGTTAAACCCGGAATATACCATTCAATGAATTAGGTTCGGTGGTGAATGATCATTTACCCTGTGTCTCGTATCATAAAGCGAATAAGATTAGATACTATTTTTTATTAGGTGCTTGTGATGAGTCACAGTCATAGGTAATCAAATCAGGAGTATGTAATCAGCGAAATAGATTATCTCAAATTTAAAGATATTAGATACTGTAAAATTAAAAGTATTCTATAAATCTTCAATGAAAAAAAATTCTACTACCTTAAAATTTTACACGGGTTTCTTTTGGTGCTCTGGAGCCAGTCATAGGCATTTTGGAAAAAGACCTAAAAATATTCGCGGAATCTTGTTCATCCAATAGCTTCATACAGCTAGTCCTTATGCCAATGCTTACTACGTAGACTAAGAAGAGCGTAAAATTATAAATTAAATTGAATAAGAACATATTCTATCGAGAGCTCTTAATGTGGTTGAGTTCAGATAAAGACATTCTACTAAAATCTGTCACATTGACATAGCATGGAAATTGATAGAAATGTTAAAATGAACTTTCATAAAAATTCCATATAATCGAAAGAAAATTCTTTATACTTACATTCATGGGATTTGTAAATTTAAATCAAAAAGAGAAAAGGGTGGCCAGATGGATGGGAGGGAGAGAATGAGGTGGCGAGAAAGGTCTTAAGGGGAGGAAACAGCGTTAATATCCGTCTAAAATTACTACTGCGGAATTTGCCGAGATTAGTAAAGCGTTACTAACAAAAGGCGCGTCAAATTTCCCGGAGAGGATTGTTACACCTAGTAACGCCTTCTCGGTTATGGTGGGTAGCGCTGAGAAAGAGCAAATGAGGAAGAATTGGAAAAGCAAAATACAAAGAGAGGGACTGGAAAGAAAGAGGAGGCTGATAAAGTTGCAAAAGGAGTGAGGAGCTAATTGGATGGGGATGGAAGAGAAAATTCAGAATATCCGGAACAAAGAGAGAAAAATAAATAAAAAAGTAGAATTTTAAATATTGAGAAAAAGAGAAAAGGCACTTTAGGCTCAGTGAAACCATCTCTTTTTACACAGCAACAACGCGCTACGATTGTCAGTCCGGAATGTAAACGATTATGAAAGCGAAGCTGCAGCAAGAAGTTTTAGCTATTTACAACGTGTATAACAAAAGTCTGTTCAGCGATTTAAAGAGGGTTGTGGACGTATAAATTAAACCTGCGAATGTAACAAAAGAATATTTAAGTCAATTTCTTTCTACCAAAATAAATAATAATGAATGTAGTACATTGAAAGTAAAAAATAATGATATCCAAAGTTTGTATTGCTTTGCTGTAAAAATAACCGGCAATTAAAAATGTTTTGCTCAAACGAGGGTTGAATTGCGTTGCTGCAATTTATTTACTTTATTAACCCACTAGTAAATGCCCCCGTCAAACATGACGGAACTTAATTTAGTTTAAAAATACGATATCTGTTATCATATTTTTAAACTATCGTTTATCGTAAACTATCGTATATCTATTATCGTATATATCTGGTCCTCCTAAGCACAAAAAATTTCGCCATCACCAGATACATTTCATATAAAAATTATAAGAACTGGTTATCCCCGTGCACTTATATGGGATAATTCATGAAATCAACATTCAACAATTTCCTTAGACGTCAAAGAGATAGGTTGTTTATTTCCCAAAAATTTTACAAAATTTCCGTGTGTTTTATCAAAATCCTCGAAAGTTCGAATCTATATCAATATTTCACGACTTAATTAGAATCTATGGTCATTTACTTTTCTTGTGACACTTGTCTCAATTTCGTAGGAATATTGTTTCTAATTTAATTTTGTAAAAGAAACAACCTCTGCAGGTAACGAAAACCTATTTTACGTACATTTCTTATGGAAAAGTATACTAACTGATTATCCCCATGCATTTATATGGGAAATCTCATGAAATCGATGTTCAACAATTGTCTTGGTCGTCAAAGGGATGGGTTGTTTATTTCTGAAAAATTTTACGACTTTTCCGTGTATTTTATCAACGTTCTCGCAATTTCCAAATTATAAGAATGTTTCATGACTAAAATAAGATTCTATGAACATTTTCCTTTCTTGTGACACTTGTCTGAATTTCGTAGGACCATTATTTCTAATTTAATTTTGTAAAAGAAACGACCTCTGCAAGTCATGAAAACGTACTTAACGTACATCTCTTATGGAAACGTATTTTGTGCTCCTGGGTTCGAACCCGGACCTTTACAGAGATGAGAATAGTTTTCAGGGGTTTCAGCATCGTAGAAACACAATACAGTATGTTTCAGATCTCTAAGTCAAACCGTTTCTGAGATAAATATGAGGAAGGACAGACGGACGGACGGACAGACATTTGCTTTATATATATATGATTGAAACAAGTTCCTGTACTTACCTACAGTGTGTAATTAACCATTAATAATAATATAACTGATTATTAACTATCTGGGTCAGTTCAATTCATAACAAACAGCCAATGATTAGAATACTAATTTTGTATTAAATATATCATCGTCGTCATTCATAGAAAATACCTTCAAAGTAGATTATATCACCGCAAACTATAACAGCTTAAATACGGAGATAAGTACTGCTTGAAAATGAATGTCTACAGATAGAGAAAAGAATTTCTGTTACGCTCACCCCGAAGAAATAACATCCATAATTCCGAGATAACGCCCACGGTTAGGAAAGAGCGCGGGGAATAATTCGAAAGTCCTTCGGCAGATCCACAAAAATAGTTAATGAGGACAAAAAGAGAGAGAGTGGATTTTGTATAAGGGGAAAGAGATTTCGAGATGTAGAACGCGAAAGAAAGAGTTAGGACGCGAAATGTTTTTGAGCGTATGGAGGAAGAGTTAAGCTTAAAAACCAGAAAGGGAAAAAAGGACGAGACTCATCTCTCGGCTTACACCCGGGGATTTTTAATAAAACCGCCAAATGAGAGGCAAAGATGGCTCGGGACATGGCGAAAAAAAGAGCAGAAACGGATCGGGAAGGGAGTTTTCAGAAAGGAGGAAGTGAGGGGAAAAAATATGATAAAAAGATGAGCCCGGCGCTTGTTAGCAGGGTTTTCGCCATTCCCCTCCGGAATTCCCCTGACCCTGGCGTATGGACGACATCGGGAAGGATCCTTCGAACGACTACAAATTTAGGAGAGAACGAGGGATGCGGGGAAGAACATAGTGTGAAGTTTCGGAGATTTTATCATGTTTCATCGGAAGGGGAAGACGAAAAAAATATTCACGATTCGACTAGGAAATGGCGCGTTCGTCAACTCACAGTATGAGACTTCCTTGATTCAGTTTCTGGGACGGAGTCCTCTCTCCTTTCGCCTTTCTCGGAGAATGGAAAAGCCAGTCTCCGGCTGAAGGCAAAGGGAAATAAAGGGACAAATGTGCGGATATATAATCACGAGTCTCTTCAGGAAGAAACGTACGGGACGGAAGTATTTTTCTTGCCCTTTTCGATGTTCTTGCTCTTCGGATACACAATTGTGGAGCTGTAATTTGACCTTTTACGTCCATGAGAGCGAATATAATGAATAAATTTGAATTCTTCGAATGAAATTCTTTGAATGAACCTAACAAAGGGTTAATTCTTTCTTCAATTGCAGCCGATCGCTGGCCGTTGACGGAGACCGCCGCTCGCGTCCAATCGCTTTTGATCGCTGTGACAAGGGTCGAGCGAGCCAATTCTGGCAAAGTGCCCAAAAAGCCTTTTGCCTTGTCAGATTAATTATCGAATGACAATATCTTCCCAATTCATTTGTACCAACGCTTCCAGTTAATGAAATAATTCTGCTCTCTCCTCCACATATTGTCGAGAGGTTTTGATGGCATGAACACACTAAATTGGTTCTATGGAAAAGCAATTTTCAATTTAACAGAGGGAAGTTGTACCATTGACTTAAAATGTACAATTATGCATTAAATTAAAGATTATTTTACGTAAAGGAGTTAAAAAATGTAGTCAGAGATCAAAATTTATTCTAAATTTAAGGTAATATCAAGTTTATGTTAATCTAAATTCAATTCAAATGGAAAGAATTTAGCAGGTAAAAAATATATTCCGTTTCGTATTGTAGCACTGAAACTATGGAAAAAATAGTTTCAATATATACCAGATAAGATCATTTTAAAAGTTATAAAACATAGGCATTCCTTAGAAAAAAGTAGGCAAAAAAAGAACATTTACTATTCATGAAAGCAGTTTAAAAATACATATAGCTTTTAGTAAAAAGCATGTCCGACTCACTATTATACTACTAGTAAAAGATATTTACATAGGTTAAAGAAAGACAATAGATTAAAATTAATAAATTAAATTACAATCTCGGGAAAAAGATTGGCTTGAATGGGTGCTTAAACTAAGATGTATTTGAAAAAATAGAAAAAATTAATGAGATAGAATTTTCAAAGAGAATGTGAGCTCTCAGTAATAAGATAAGTGAAATCACCGCGTATGATGGTGTAAAGAGATCAATGAAGAGTGATACAGATCGAGCAAAAAGATGAAAACAGATATGCATGTAGCCACATTTAGATTCTCAAAAAGTTAAATGAACTGGAGAAGAGGTTTTTAGTTCCCAGACTACAATCCTGAGAAATCGGAATATCTATGAGATGGAGACTCGCGCTCTTGTGAACATGAGAAGTATTTCGGATGAGTGTTTCGCTGTGCTGCATTCCTTCGTTTGAATACCTTCTGAAAATTCGAAAGATCCGGTTCACTTCACCGGTTAAGTACGTTCCCTTTATTTTGGCCGTATTCTTTAGTTTTACTGTAATTTATATCAAGCACTTTCTTTAAGCGGGAAAAAATTGCTTACATTAGAAAAGACAGTAAAGATTGGAAATATCAGCGAGAAAGAAAGATCACAAAGCGTTCAAAGCTCATTTAACGATACATCATATAAAAGGGTGTGCGTCTTAGCAACGGCATTACGAAACAAATGAGGAGGAATAAACAACAGTGGACTATATTAGAAGCATATGAGTAGTAAGGAATGAGAAATAAGTTCCTATCACCTTCGATTGAGTGAAATATTCATATTTTCTTGCTTACGAAGTCATGTAGGTTATTAAAAATTTTCCTTGGTAACTCACCCTGAACGCATACCACCAGCGGGACACCAAATGGTGCCTATTTTACAGGGAGCAAGATACTCGTTGAGTATTTACTGTTTTAAGTTGTATTTTTTAATACTTGCAGATCTTTCTCTGTCAGTCATTGAGTAAATTTAAATATACAGAGTTTTGTAAATTTATTGAAGTGTTCAGCAATTAGTTACTATATTTTCAAATCAGATGGTAATATTGAGGGTCTGGATAAGTATGGATAGTCATACTTCTCTCTAGACGCTTAAAGATATTAGCGTTAATGTTATTAAATGTGCTTCGACAGCTGAGGACATTTCCCACATATGGGTTCCCATCGGGAATCGAACCTGGGACTGCTTTCATCAAAGGCGAACCCACTACTCACTTCGCCATCCGGGAGCCCTTAAATGTTATTACGAAACCAAAAATTAGGATTAGTTTACTTGGTTGTTGTAAAGTGGATGATTATCAAGTACAGATAGCTATTATTTGAAAAATGTTACTTGAGCGGAGTTTCTTTTAACGTAACATTTCGACTAAAACAGTTGTCAATTCAGCGATGGAAAGATTTAGGATTTTCTCCGATGATCTCACGTTTTATTTTCTTAGGCAAGGAAGACACATAAGGAAAGACTCTAAATTAACTGCAAAATTACATTCAGTTGTAAGGGTAGCACAAGAACTGATTTCAGTTTCAGGAGTGGCAACGTTTAGCTCCATTAAAAGTGGCTATTCTCCCATAATTTTCACCTCAATCCTTATATTTAAATTTAGTGTTTCGTTTAATCTCTTATTTCGCACTTACTTTACCCTTAAAAATTTTCTTTCAAAATCCTTCTAAATTTTAATTTTGGAAATTAGGAACAGTTTTTTTCCTGCACCTTCCTCGTAAAAAGTTTTGCCCGAAAAACTGAAGTTATTTNTAAATGCTGCGGTCCAATTAAGAGACAATTTAAAAAAAAGTTGACAATTGAAATCCTCTTTTGTACCTAAAACGTTCCCTAGAATAGAAACCTTGTGTGTGAGATAACTGAACACAATATGAGGATACAGACAAAAAGAGACAGAAGACAAAGTATAATGGCATTATTACATGAGATAGTGAATATACTTATGCAAAATACAATATTTCTTAATTCTACGCTGCAAGATTATTTGGATAAAAAAGAAATATGAAACTAAAAATAAAAATATTATAACTAAGAATACTCAAGTCCTGAAAATGTAACATCTCTCCCAAACTTTTGTTCATGCTTCTCTCTTGCGTCATATTCATCATCCTCATAGTTTGCTATATTGTAATCGCATTTAATTGTTTGCAATGGATTGATTACAATATTATATTATGGTGGATGATAAGAGTAGGATCCCGTAGCTTATATTATCTATGATGATAATTCTCTGGGTTAGAAATTTGAACAGAGGGTGTTGGAATTGTATCACATCCAATAAGCAAAAACCCTTCCAAAACCTCTCACAGACGATAGCAATATAATTGCAATATCTATTGAAACAAATAGACTTTCCTTGCAAGACAACTACATAGCCTGGAGGATACATTTCTCCTCGTCCGCATGAGTATTTTGATGACGTAAGAGGTAGCACCAACTAGTGTTTATAACTGCCAATGGGCGTGTCAAACTCTCAGCCTGGGTTTCCATTAGACATCTATACATGCATATCGGCTATTCTATCAGATTCAATTACCTCTACTTTCCCTATATAAACATTCCTCTACCGTCCATCTTCTTCCACGCAACAATCCGTAAATTACAGCCGATTGAGGATCGTCGGGGGCTACCGGATGGACCCATGTGGAACGCGGTCGACTTTGGAGAAAGCGGTCCCAGGTTCGATTCCCACTTGGAGACCATATGTGCAAAATGACCTCAGCACTTTTAATAATACTGGGTGCGATCGGAGCAAGACCACACCGTAACATAAAAGCCGCACATGTAAGGGGACGCGCGGGCCATCGCTTAATGCACCTCTACGCACTCCGCGCACGAAATAACGACGTTCATTTGTCCCGCACACAGCGCCGCGCCGTTCGACCGAGGAGAATTTATTTCCCTTTCGGCTCTCCAGCCGTTGCGTCGATGGTCGACGAGTCTCCGGGAGGCGTGCGAACCCTTCCTTCGCCACGAGGCTGGAAAAAGTGCTGCAGAGGGAACGAAAGGGTGCCAGCGGCTGACTTTTTCCGCACCAAGGCGGTGCATGGCGACTGGTCGCCGGTCATTAAGAGAGGCACGCGTATCCAAATCAGGGACAGGATTCGAAGCCAGGGTGTTGACATGTCGGCCCCTTAGGTTGTTAAGCGAGGCGGCAAAGCGGTGCACGCTTGAGGTGAAAGGGCGAGCTGCTCGGAGAGCCACGGGCCGGCGAGAGCGGCTCTCAAATTCACTTGCGCCGTTTGATTCGATTGTTTGTCACGGACGACGGGCGGGTTAAGGGATTGGGTTTTAGCAATACGGAAAGCGATTTGAGCGAGGCGGCGTGGAATTGCTGTTGGCAAATGTTTGGAATGGGGGAATTAGACGATGCCGGATATTGAAAACCGTGGGAAGGTCGACGTGAGAGGCAAAAGGGATGCGCTGAATACGTTATTCCTTACTTTCTGAATCATCGCAGATTCCGATGATAAAAATAAAAAATGCCAAGCGGTCAATCCGCGGTAAAAAATTTCAACTGCGAATTGCAATAGTGAAAGCGCTACTCGCGAGGAAAATACATCCGGCTCCAATTTTGCGGGACGGAAACTAAATGAAACAACATTTGCGGATGAAATTCACGGTTTAATGGAATCATATCTCACGGGTGATGAGGCATTTTTATTGATCTGGGAAAATTTAACGAGGTTTACGACTCGGCGCTTTCGAGTTTCCGACCAATTGAAATTTCCGTCTTAAAAAAGTAATTCACCCAGGTCAGCCTATGTTATATAGATGATACTGCATAAAGGCAGAAATTTTAAAACAAATTCAAGATAAATTCGATAGAAGATGCCTTAACATTGTAGAATTCCATAACAGGAAGTATGGTAAAATGAGTAAGCAAATTCTACAGAAAGAGATTTATTTGCGACCGGTTTCAAACAATTTGTTCATCATCAGGCCAAGAGAAACCACAAGCAAGCATTTATATGCTTTTAATCGAGTCTTTTTATGCTGAACTCTGAGCACAATGAAGTCCTTCAATATTTTTGCATCCACTGGGAGTCATTAATTAATCCACTGGGAGAATTTTATCTTGTTCCGCATACCCTCAATTTGCAACTCTTTACCTTCCAATAAAAACTTCGATCCATTTTACCAACCTCTAAAATCAATTGTAAGAATGGCTGCAAGAGTCTGATTTGGGTTTCTGTAACGCTGATCTCTTTAATTTTGTTATTGTTTTATTATTTAAACTATTGTTTAATTTTTTGATACGTTCTATTATCATTATTGTTCATCGTCAACCGTAATCGGCCTAGTGCTGTATGTTGATGTATTATTAATAAATAAATAAATGTGATGTCTAATCGCTTGATTTAGTTAAGAATTTAAGTAATATTTTGGTATGAAAACAGTTTATATCTCAAATTATCAATCATATTTCATTATATTATAATTTGTTTAAGTAAAAACTCATAATTATCAATCCAAGGAATCGTTAGTTTCAGTTCTTTTAGTCAAATTATAAAAAAATGTTATGAAGACGAAGAATTTTCATCTATAAAAGTGTAAAATAAATTAAATGCTGCGGTCCAATTAAGAGACAATTTAAAAAAAAGTTGACAATTGAAATCCTCTTTTGTACCTAAAACGTTCCCTAGAATAGAAACCTTGTGTGTGAGATAACTGAACACAATATGAGGATACAGACAAAAAGAGACAGAAGACAAAGTATAATGGCATCAGAGACGCTATAAAAACTCATTTATCAAACATCACGAACCCACGATGACGAATTCAATTTATCGGCTGAAACGGGAAAATAAAGCTCGAGAAATAAAAATAAGAAAATAAAATTTTCGCCTCCATATTCTCGGCAATCGTTTAAAAACCTTCAATTAAATCCCCATCTACTCAATTGGTTTCTTTCTCAGTTCCATTATATTTTAAATTTTCATGGACCATTCCTATGATGACCAGAAACCCTAATCACGATCCATCGCCTACGAAATACATCCGCCGCTAGTTTGTTATTCCTTCATTCCGTCAAACCTTGAGAGAGATATATTTGAAGGGAGGGAGAGGATTTTCCATTAAATTTCCAACTCTTCTGCTCGACAATCAATTGAAAAGCAATTACGTCGCATGTCGTTGTCTCTGCCATTTTCTCACTCCCAATCTCTCCCTCCTCTTCTTCATTCAACTCTCAATGTCTCTTTGCATCAAAGCGTTGCAGTCGACGTGGGGATTCACTCTGAGGATTCCGTCATAGTCCAACAGCAGTGCAAGCGATCAGAAGAACACCTCAGTTTCGAACCTCTTTGGGCTATTAATTTACATAGATTCGAGATGAATTTAAATTTAACCCGTTATCAATCCTCTATCAATATTATAACTCCTCCATGCAAATTCAACTTCCGTATTTTTAGCTGTTAAAGATCAATTTTCTGATCACCCTTGATTCTCATCATAAATTACAGATCGGGATCGGAGCTAGTTTGATTTTTAGATCACTAAAAACTAGAAATGTTTGCAGTACCTGGCGATGTTTGTAAATCGTGTATCCTAAGGGAAGCGCATCAGAAAATAAATCATTCCATCGATAATTTCGATGCTAAAAACAGACGGCAGTCTCCACGCTAGCGTAGGTTGATTTTTTTGGAAATTAATTATATTTAAATGGGTCATTTTCTTTTTCCAAACACATAATATTTGTTTAAATCGGTTTGAAATGAGAATAAAGAAACTTTTCCGTTTAAGTAGGTACATCGAATTATGCATTACGTTACAATGTTATTTGGAATTAAATGCTATTGATTGCCGTGATAGAGAGGTGTGAGTTGTGGTAAAGAGCGGGGAGTGGGTGGAAAAAAGAGCTTTTATTTCATACTATGAATAACCCAATAAAGCTATCACTGAGGATAATACGAAAATATGCTTACTGCAGGCTAAAATACGATTAATGAGGGAAAGGTGATCTATTAGAATGCATTTTTGTCTAATACCCACTGACTAAGAGCATTTGGAAATATAATAAGCTGTCATAATATTTTCCAATCGGCTATGAAAGTATATCAAGTTTATATAGGGTAAAAAGTACGAAATCAAATGAATCTCACTGAATCGATAAAAGCTATTTGTGTTTTTCAGACCATTTAAAAAATTGAATTTCAGAGACAAAATTTGATGAGGATACTACATTTTAGAGACGATATTTTAATTAGCAGAGGCGTAATTTATGAATACATTATTAAAAGACAAAAAGTCGAAGATTAATGGTGAATTTCGCATGAATATTTACATCAAAACACAATTCCTATTAAAAAGCTTTCACTCCCGAATTATTACCATAGCTGATTTGCTCTTATAAATATTTAGCATTTCTCTTTCACAGATAACAGAAAAGTGGGTATAAACTCTGACTACCAGGAAATTTAGGCCAAGTTGTTCATGTGGGGATATAATAAACTTAGCTGCATATGTGTTTTGACATGCATAAAATATTAGGGTCAACTTTTCTTGCATTGGAAATTTTTGTATTTTTTATCCACAAATTAGGGGGTCGAATGTCAACCGGTTGTGAAACAAAATATTACTCGGGTATTATGCTATTCATTATTGAAAATTAAGCAATGATATTATGTTAAAATCCAGCGGTACGACTGAGAAGCTACTACACGGGATCCTAATGGAAAGTTGTTTAACTGTTTTAAAGTGATTTTATTTTTAGGTTATCGTTGTTAAAGAACACTGAGAGATTTTAATAACGGAAAGTTTAATTTTACTGATACCGTTAAAACCCCTGCTACACGCCAAAAGCCCCCTGCCTCACGCCGGAAGGCATCTTGCAGGGTTAGAGGTTTAAATGCACTCCGTCTTTCGGCAAGCGGGACTCATGCAAGCTCCGGATTACCGATTTCTGGGAAGGCCCAATGATCAATTCGGAGACAAAGCCTCCATCCTCAGGGGGTCTCCACAAAGGAAGTTTTCTTAAATCTTGCAGGGTACTTGCATAGGCATAGACACAGTAGAATATGCTCTATCTGCAATGTAGTCCTCAATATTTACCAGGTGTGGCAGAGCGATAATAATATTCAACGTTATTTCATTTGGTATTTAAATATGTGTAAATAACCTCACATTTCCGTTACATTTTCACTAAATTTCATTTGGGTGTACCTCTGAGTTCACTCTCTCCTGCTATTAGAGTTCCCATAATAATTTCTTGTGTAAGTAATTTACCTTATCGTTCCACATTCTAGGTCAGACCTGCACGAAATGTATCCCGAAATGGATTTGGAATTCAAACAAAATTACAGAAATTAGTTATGAATTAAAAGTTGAGAACGAAGGACAGTAATAAAAAAATGACTCTTGAAGAGACATTTTAAAATATTGACCTCTCATTTCATTCCAAATTATTCATTTCTAGTAACTGTTAAAATGCGAATCTCATTAACTATTCATTACTGTTTTTATATTTTGTAAATGATAAATAAAAGCAATCTTAATTTTCCCAAACATATTCTTCTGCCACCCGCGGTCACTTTTCCTCAAAGCCATCCTATGGATGTAGCGCAAGCGTGTTATAAGTTTTCTCTACTACCCTCTTCAGAGAACTTCCAGGTAGCCAAGTGGGCAACGCGTTCGAATTCGGTGAAAGCGGTCTCGGCTTCGATTCGCGGTGGGGGTCTACGTGCGAAGTAACCTCAGCTGTGGAAGCACTTTCAACAATACTACTAATACCATATTCTTCACTTTCTCTACTCGGTAGAATACAGCACTCCTTTCTTCTGAGCTTTCTTCCATTTCTTGCAGAGCTGAGAAAAGGTGGCGTGGATGCGTATGATGACCAAATCCAGTAGGACAAAGAGGGAGTTTTCAGTAGCCTGTGCAGGACACTTTCCCCTTCTCTTTTAACCTCTATTGTTTCCTTCGCTGATTTTGACGTGGGTAATCCATTCATAAGTCAAAGAGAAATCAATATCTGGAAATCTTGGGCGGGGCTCCACGTGTCCGCGTTGATTAAATACACATCCTTGACTCCTGTTTAACTCGCATCGCATTTCAAATTTGGAGAATGTGATAAAAAACCCTTTCGCAATGGTGTGGAAGTACTGCTCAATTACATAATTATATAGTAATTTAAGAATACAAAAGGAAGAAACTACTTATTTTCGGGTTTAAACGTTATTCTTCTATCGAAAAAGAACCATTCTAATCGTCATAAAAATTATTTTTGGCTTGCAAGTAAACCTGATTTGTGTTATAAGCCAAAAGGAAGGAAAAGTAATATTTCTAATGTTGTTGAGTCAACTACGTCTATCATCATGATTCATTGGTAAAGTGCGTTATTGTAGAGATATTCATCGTTTTTTTTTAAGATATAACCTCATTTTGCTATCTTATAAATAAAAGTAGAAAGTATGTACGTGAGTATGTTTTGTCCAAACTTGAGACAAAAAAGAAAGGCAAATTTCAAACTTTGAAGACAATTAAATGCGGAACTAATCGGCTTCTAATCATGTAGTAATAATCGCAATGCTTTCTTATAAGTAATGCACATATAGGTTATTTTTATCATTCGCAGGCTTCATCGAAAATGCAGAAGGAAATTAGAGAGAATAGTCGTGCGGAACCAAGAAAAGAAAAAAAGAAGGAGAAGAAAATATTTAAAAGGAAATTTAAATAAAGATTCTTCTTTTGTTATTGAATATGGAATATTGTTTTTTATTCGAAATTACGAAAAAATAATTTTTACGAAAAAAATAAAGAGGTTGTAAACAACCCATACCCTTAATGATCAACGTCTTTGATGAAAATGAATGAAAATTTTCACTGATTTAGACGAATTGACCAATTTATATTGTTTCAATATATGTAACCACAGTGGATCAATAAACATGATACGACAAATTTATTGATAAATATCACTAAATGTAAACATTAACATCTCCGACATTTGACATAACCAGCAGTTGGAGTTAAATAAAATAATCAACACTGCAAACATACGGATAAAAGATTATTAAATAGCTGAAAGAAACACTTTAACAGGTTATACTTATGACCAGTCTCAGATGTGACTCGCGCGATCGTGTTCAGCAGCGGAACATCTGGTAAAAACTGTCTTTTGGGGTGCGGTAAATGTAGTTGTTTTCAGCTCGAATCAATTTTACATGCACCTAACATGAATTTTTAAGCTAAGCTCTAAAATAAAAAAATGAATGGAGAAGATTAATACGTACCAGCGATGGATGNAATATACAAATCAATGGTAGAAAGTGTGATCACATACGGGGCAGAGGTATGGGACATAAAGGAAAGGAACAAAAATAAGCTACTGACAACTGAGAGGGATTACCTGAGACGGAGTTGCAGGAAGAGTAGACTCGATAGAGTTAAAAATGAAAAAATAAGGGAAATGATGAAAATGGAAACAGACATATTTGACGAGGTGCAAAGGAAACAACTGATGTGGTTTGGCCACACTTACAGAATGGATGATACCAGATGGCCCAAACAAATATTAAAATGGAAACCTCCAGGAAAGTTAAAAAGAGGAAGACCAAGAAGGAATTGGAGAGAGGGAATAGAGGAGGCAATGAGAGGAAGAGAAATGAGAGAAGAGGAGTGCCACGATAGAGAGAAATGGAAGCTGAGTGCGGGAAAACGACGACAGTCGTAAACAACCCGCTCTATATATATATATATATAAGAAAGTAAATAGATAAAGCACAACTGGACCACAATGAGGACAATATTATTAACGTATTTAGTTAGAAATATACCATCCTAGCTATAAAATTATCTTGGGAATAAAGCGCTCTCACTTGTTACTCAAACAGTCAGCATTTGTTAAAATATACTTCAAGGGAAAAATCAGGTGATAGTCTTAAAATATATGCAAATTACATTAAGACGCAGTATCTTCCCTCGCTCTTTTGGTTGATGGTCTTAGTTATTATTATCACGTAGATGGAATGATCGAATATGGACGTAAAAGAAAAAGTAACCACAAATTGAAAATATAAAAAGGTACCGAAGTAAAAAAAAGAAAAAAATATGTATGTACGTTTTTAACTCCATTTGAAATTTATGTCTAATAAATAATCAGATTAATAATACTGAAAAATACGAAGTTGTTGATGTTTTACTTCAATCGGTTTCTAAAACGTAACGCCGGAACATACTGATTAGAAAACACTAATTTGGAGTCGTTAATCGCTGCCATTCTTATGTAGGATGAGAAAATAATTAGCAACATAATTTTATCACTAAATGATATTTATAAGTAGTAAATATTTTAAACAGAATTACTTATACATCAAAAGAGCCAAAAAGCACTCGATACTTCAAAAAAAAAACAGAATCACAAAGATCATACATTTATTATGTAAGTGCTTTTAAGTGTAAACATCTTAAAGTTATAGAGCTCAAATTAAAATTGAACCACTCTCCGCTATTCCTCCATGGTCGCCCATACTGATCGTTCTTGCAAAATTAATTTTCCTAAATCCGAAAGGAACCCTTCAAAGCTTTTAACACAAAGATTTAATTTAAATTTGGAAAGATGGATATATTGCAATAACTTTAGGATTGTACGGAACATCATATCTTTAATTTTGGAAATTAGGAACAGTTTTTTTCCTGCACCTTCCTCGTAAAAAGTTTTGCCCGAAAAACTGAAGTTATTTTCCTGCGGAGGTTTCTTTTGCCCCGGCTCTTGCATCGTATCCATGCGTTAATTATTTCGACTCCTCGTCTAACCTTTTAAGGCTTTCCAATTAGACTCGTGAAAGTTGACATCCTGTCCTGTCATACTGGAAGTTTAATTAACGTTCGAACACAGAAATTTCGCCCCGGAAAAGATTTTGAATCCTAAGTTAGGATAGTCATCAGTTCCTCGACTTTTCATCTAAATATATGATGGAAATTCAAGACTCCTTTATTTGAATAAAATTTAAAAAAGGTAGAAAAATAAAAATTTTAATTCTGATGGGCATATGTTGTACTGGGCTGTTTCACCAGAAGGCAAATGAACGGTTAATTAGTAAACGGAAACTACCTAATTACGATGGCAGAGTTCGCAGAAATTGATTCGGTGTTAACTTCTTATTCTTTATAGATGTGTTATCGAAAGAATAAGGAATATTTTACTTTTTATTCTTTATAAATTTAAAACTGAAAAAATAAGGAATATATTTTTTTACTATTCTGCACGAAGAAAATCAGGCTGCTACAAACAATAAGATAATATAATGTAAGATACGGTTCACAGATTTGATTTAAACATTAGCTATGTTTGATTCGAAAATTAACTCTATGATATTTCAACATAATTCAACACTTCGATATGATATGAATCTTTGCAAGATACATTACATCATAAGGTTCGTGTTCTGAAATATTGCTTCAACGTACGATCTCATCAAACTACGATCATCCATAGGGATACTGTTTTTGGTCCAATTGAAGCAAATATAATATAAACTTGTGTAGCGGCTAAGATAACATCTTACTTCTCTTCGTTATATTATGTAAGCATAACGCAACAATGAACTCTTGAACAATTGAATTTTAGCGTTATAAAAGGGATTTTTGCGAAACGACATTTTCTTCTTCTTCTTCTTTGATGGAGTACTGGTATTTTAGGAACTCAGATCAAATTAGCAATTTTTTTACTAAACTTTAAATACATTATTACATTCACGTTTGTAAAAATTCATTGTATTTCTAAATTAATTGGACATTACGTTGGATGCTATCGCATAAGGTACATTTGTATTCGGTCGATACGAAAATATAAATGTAATCTAACTCGGAGACGATGATGATGATAATAATAATTATTATTATAATAATAACAATAATTAATAGCTCACTTGCATGTGCGAATATTTCAGGGGTCACAAAAAAACCTTCGGAGATTTTGTTCAAAGTAGGCACTGGAATACCTACTTAATTAATTTATCTCCGTTCAAAATTTAATATGATACGGTACAAAAGTTGCAAGGAATGAGGCCAAGGTGTTAATGTAGCGCGTTAAAATGAACGGCGACGAAAGGTGAACCGAAAGAATGCAGTTGTACCGCATTCCTTTAGGCGCTTTGAGTTTTTGTGCGGCGAAAATTGTAATCTCTGTCGAAAATTAATTCGAAGGCAAACAGAAGAATGCTCGAAGGAAGAATTTTCGAAGAATGGGAGAAACGCATAGAAATACACAGAGAAAGAAATAGACGCGTAAAAGGATGCGCAACAAAGGACGCATGAATAGAACGGTATCTGTGACTGAAATTGGCGACCGAGGACGCGGGAGATCTCGATTCGGCGAATGAGTACAGTTGGCATTCATAGTTGGCTTTTTATGTCGAAAAGGGCATATAGCGACGTAAATAGAATTTACTCGGAAATTAAAGCGTATGTATGTATGTCACTTATACAATGTGCTCTCGACGTTCAGTTAACGTTTAAATCGAAATAGCATTTATATCGGTGAGCTTCTAACAGTTATAGCTATGGATGTCTTCATATACCGCGAACGAGAAAAATTTCGATTTTCTTTCGAGAATGAGTTATCAATCGCATTTAAACGTATGTCTCGGTCTGTAAACGGATTCACACACGGGTGGAAAAAACTACGTTTATGAAACGGAGGAGATGTGGTTTTCCTTGCTTGGATGTGAAATTGATTTAGTGATAGTTTACACGAGTAAGCTCATGAGTACTTTGAAATCGCCGAAAATAATCCGCAATTTTGAGCACATTGTTTCCTTAATGTTTCCAATCCATAAAATAGTTGTACATATATTCTCATCAAAACATCTCTCTTTATTCAAACTAATTCTGGCTCTTCAATGTCGTCACAAACTTCCGACTAAGCCGTTTTCTTTGAAATACAGAAGGCGGAAAGAGAAAAGCCTTTTTCCCATCCTCCCGCATGTTCTTCGACTCCAGTTAATTTCCCCAATTCATTAACCATCCCTCCAATTAATTAACCTCTTATTTCATCTCTTACCCGCTGGCGATTTCGTTATTCGCTAATATCCAATCTGAAATACATTTTTCCGATTCCGTAGAATCAATTCCTCCCCCCTTTGACTTGTATACAAAGGCTTTAAAGAGCCCATATCTTTCTTAATAAAGATATCGAGTATTTTCTCAACTCTTTCTAAAAAGTGAAAACTCTTCAGACTCCGGCTCGGTTCTCAACCTCACCGTGCACATTCAATAGCTTTCGCTCTTTAATAATATTCCTTTCACCATTCAGAAGCAGCCCGTCTATGGCTTAAGAGAAAGGGAACCAATCAGTAGTGAAGACGTTTTCGCTTCTGTACGCATTTCCCTTCTTTTAAAAGACTCGCTCTCTCTATATCTAAAGAATTCCAAAATTCCTCTCTTTAATAAACCATTTCTCCTCTACAAACGCCGTGCGCGTAATGACGTTAATTTGCTCTATTAAGAAGCTTTGCGGGCAGACATTCACTGAATTTGTAATACTCATAATGATTATTAAATCGTGGTTAACTTGCGGATCCAAGTATTTGCATAAAATGCGTTATTTTTAAAGAAAATTATAGACCTTTCCCTCCGGCAAATATTCTATTGGGTGAATAATGTATGGGCTCTCAGTCATGATAAAATAATAACATAATAGAGCGGTGAAATGTGACAGAGAGAAGCGCTGCGTTTTAACGTAAAGCCTTTGGGGCGATTAAAAGCTATAGCGAGATAATTCTATTACGGCAACATTTTTAATCGAAGGAAAGTTTGGAAGGAAACTTTATTTGGCAGCTCTGAATAATTTGGAGTGCTTTCAGAATGCAGGAAGTATCCCCGGAATGGATAAAAAACCACATGTATTTAAGAGCTTTTATTACCCGTATCAATTCTTTGCGAGTTTGAAAGCAAATTATCATGTAGGATAAATGAAGCATATCATACCTAAACACTACCTTTAAATCCGAAATATAAATCATGCCGAATGAACCAAATGCATAGAATACCTCTGAACTTGAGCTCAAACAATTGGGAATTCGTACATTTAATTTTTACAGAATTACTAGGGCTTCTGCAACAACGAACGACTGAATGCTCCACGCAGTGGAATCATTGGATTTTCGGGGGAATTCTTAACTGATTCGTTTCCGTTAGGAATAGATTACATCACATCATTTTCATCTCCATTTTATGTTCAAAGATTCTCCATTTTATGTACAACAAAGTTAAGAACAAATTTTGTTATGCATACATTTTTATTGACCTTTTAAGTGATAATGTACTATTTTTAGGGAAAATGTCTGGAATTAATTAATGAATTTTTAAGGTAGGATACAGCTGAATTGTAATACTGTATTGATAAGACATATTATACTTATACCCATACTTACTTATACTAAGACATATTTTTATTACTTGAAAATGTATGTTCAGTAATAATGTACTGAATAGCTAGATGATAGATGTCTGTAGTAAGCAAAAATGGTCCATAGTATATTTTACTGTATAACTGTATAGAAAAATATTGGAAGAATTACAAAATAGTACTAAGATATCACCGGACTATCTGTCCATCTGTAACGCATGTAATACTAATAGAATAATAAAAATATTTTATATAAAATTACTCCTTTTGGGGTATAGTGTCAGAAGTGAAATATTAAATCTCCAGAGATTAAAATATCGAAGACGAACTAAGAAGGCGAATTTCGTTAATAGTTCCAAACGAGTAGGCATGGAATCGGAGGGTTTTCAGAAATATTCAATTACAAAGGGATAGATGTAAGAAGGGACTACGAAATCTCAATCTCACCCTTCAATAAAGACGTTTTATTATTATTAATGTGATGAATGATTATATTGTGATTAATGTGATGAATGGTTATATCATAGATTAAAGATTTACGCGATTATTGCATTTAAAACGGAAAAAAGTACTTTTGGTACTGAATGATTCTGAAAATATGAATTGTTAAGAGCTTGAAAATGTTTTAAGAGCTAACACATACTGCAGTGGTCTGAAATATTCCTCAAAATACTCCTGCTCCAGGTAATTCACTTTTACGATACGATCGTTCTACTTAAGCGTGAGAACTGAAAATACAACCAGTACCACATAAATTTTGTCCGACGTATATTTTGGGGTTTCAAAAATAGAGGAAGCGAACGTCAGGATTTGATCCTCTCATAACCAGGAAGCGTCGCCGCACTGGAAATTCCTATGCTATTATTTCGAATCTTCCCATCACATTCCCGAACTGGGCGGCTTTTTAAGCCATGCGACGCTTCAATTACTTTATTGGGGAGCCCTTTCTCTGCCATCCACTCTGTGTGACACCATTAACCCTTCGCTTCCAGTCCTTTTCCTAGCTACGCACAGCGCTGTCCGAGTCACCAGCTCGCCTTTCATCCACTCAAGACGTTAAATTTCCTCTTTCATTTCTATTCTCTGCCTGCATTATTTTTTTAAGCTCCAGTCCAAAGGCAAGGAACCATGGTGCCCTTTCCGGCCCTATTCTCTATTTCCTTCATTTCCGACTTCCAATCTATGGCAACAGAAGGAACCGACTCTTGAAATCCTCCGCTCCTGCTCCTCCTTTTGTTTCGCCGTTTCCTTAAGTTTTTCTTGTACAAGCGCAACAATGTTTTCGTTTCAGCTTACTGTCGTCCCATATTTTCTCTTCTGAGATATTTTATTCGGGAGGGTTACTTGGAGGGAAAAGGATTCCGAGCTCCAAACGAGCAGGCATTGAATCGGGGGGTTTCCAGATTGAAGAATCGGAGAATAAGATGTATTTATAATCTTAGAACAAGGAAAACGTTCCAAAAATTTTATCAAGGAGGAAATGAGAAAATAAATGTCCATTTTTATAGGATACCAATCTTCTTTTACTATTCCATGGTTTCTAATCGCAATACAGCTACAGGTTTTGGACGTATTCTATTAAATGAATACAAGAGGAAAATCGCCTAAGTATACATTTAACAATAAATAATCTAATAATATCTAATAAACTGTCTGATGTTACTAACATGTACTGTTTTAATAGAGGAAAGCTAATGTAATGTAAAACACCCCATCTGCCTTCATCCCTTCAAATGAAGCTTCGAAAATATGATAATGTTATTTCTGCATGCAAAATATAGAAGAATTCTTCTGTTGTCAGCATTAACCATTACTGCACTTTTTTCTCTTTTGGAGAGTCTTTTATTGCTTAAAATTTCAGGATTCAATGATTCAATTCCGTGACAATAAACTTCAATTATAAATCGATTCCTAATTGGTATCTTTCCGAATTCGTTTTTTTATGAAGGTTTGTGAATGCTTAAAGGATTGTTGGACGAAGTACAAAACTGAGTATGTTGCTCAGTGTTGATTGCAAGGATCAAAAAAGTATTAATCTTAAAGGAGATATTGTCTCAGAACGTAATAATATATTTTAACGGAGGATAATGTGCCAAAGTATGTGTCTTCATGCGATTTTTTTCCTGACGTGATTTCATATTTTAAGGGGAAAAGATCGATCGAGATGTCTTTATAGTTAGCTGAAAAAAGGAAGGGCAGTAAAATACGCAAATAAATATTTTTAGATAAAACAACTGAAAGAACAGCTGTAAATATATTGTTATACCGATACTTTAGCGCTCATTAAA
Organism: Ladona fulva; assembly: GCA_000376725.2. Taxonomy (NCBI): domain Eukaryota; kingdom Metazoa; phylum Arthropoda; class Insecta; order Odonata; family Libellulidae; genus Ladona; species Ladona fulva. The sequence goes on from KZ308415.1 coordinate 1,867,346, forward strand.
TATTAAGTTATTTAATATAATAGCTCATTAAATACTAAGATATAAACATCAGTATTCCTGGAAAAAAGCTTTAAATACACAAATAAAATGATAGTTGTTAACTATGAAAAATGAGGGATATCAGTAGCACTGTTTGTGACTTGTATGGACCTGAAGTATCGAAATTTACCAACCCGAGAATATAAAATTCTCAATAATCAGCCCTGAAAGTCAAAGAAAAACTAAATGTGCAGGTGAGGAAAATGTTTTCAAGGGAAAAAGAAAGGCGCAAATAGAAGCTACCGGAGGTGGAGCAGCAAAAAGACAAAAAAGACCGATTTTCGAGCATTCGAAAGGGAAGGGAGAATATGGCGCGGAACTGCAGAGCTTATTCTATCTCAGGTGGTCCGGATGAAAACGGGGAAACTTTTTTCCACAAAAAATAAATTGGCATTCCTTTCCCCTCGTTCTCTCCCCCTCACGGCTCTTTTCATCTCCTTTTGTTCTCTTCTCGCGGTAAAGAGGAGGATGCAGAGGCAAAGGAGAGGAAGAGAGGGGAGAAAGTTCAATAAGAACCGTCCATCAAGAGTCGGAAAGCAGTAGTTTGAAAAGAAAGGGGTGTGCTCATTAGGTGCTGCAGCGAAGAGGAGTGCAGCAGATGGAGTAATCTGAAGCAATCGAGCGAGATGGATTCCAGAGAAAGGAGAAAAGAAGGGTAATTCCATGTTATTTTAATGCCTTCCTTTAGGGAAGAATGAAAATGCTCGATAGAAGAATGCGCTAAAAAACTGAAGATGAACTTCGAAGGCGAATTTCATTAATGTGATGAATGGTTATTTCACGAAGATACTCATACGTATAAGTTTATGCAATTCTTTCATTCTAAACGTAATGAATTTTTTTGATATTCCTTCATTAGTGGAACGGAGGACGAAGATAGGAAAGGACAAAGTTGGGAATGAATCGAAGATCTTAAATGAAGGAAAAAATGCGTACTAAAATGCCAGGTAATAAAATTATTAATAACGAAGTCATAAAAGCGGGACCAATAGTGTGTCATGTGTAATTTCATGTATCATGTAAAGTAACCAGGCGCGCACCTAGGGGGTTGGCAGACGCGCTTAATCCCTCCCCCCAAAGTTTCTACAAATATTTCATTCAGAACCAAATTCTCAAGGATCTCACTAACAAATACTTGTACGCTTAAAATATATCTCTATAGGCAACACTTTCTTATGCTGAGATTCAGTTATTTCACATTACATGTAAATTGGAGGAAGAACACGAGATTATTGGTTACGATCCTTAAGTTCAGCTCCCCAAGCGAACAATCTGGATGCACCCCTGAATGTAACGCAATTTTCAAGTGTTGAAGGCACTGCGAGCATTACACATATTGTTCGTTTCGGCGCTATGGCAGATTCTTCGGGTGACGGTATTTGACGCGATAGGCTCGCAGTGCTCGTTTGGACGGCATTTGTTAGTTTTGTCGTGCGGGCATCCATGACGCCTTTCTAACATTCTATATTTTCATTACCATTCTATTCGGCATGTCGTTTAAAATTGAGTGGATCAACTCAAACACTCATAGGACTCACAATGAGCTCCAAAGAATTTGCGCCACGTTACAATACACATTACACATCTGGACTGCACGGAAGCACCTCCTTCAGTCGCGCCACCATAAGCCTTAAATTTTTATTCCACAAATGTCGAGAATGTGACTCGGAAGAACTTCATAGCGGAGCGTCGACATTTTTACCGATCGGTGGCGTATGGAATTGAAAGCACTGGACAGAATGTAGAGCGGAAGGTACTCAGTGAGAAATTGGGATGGTTCTTACGCTTCTCGAGAACTATTGCACAGATCTCACGTTTGGGCCCTGAAAATGTGGGAAACGAGAGAAATTCCAGGAACAAAATCAAGGCGACGAAGTCTTAACGTTGGTTAAGGCCGAGAGAAAACTGTAGGCGGTAATGCTCCGTGGTTGTTCGTTAATGGCTTCTGCTTTTATTTCATCGAAGACCTTTCTGCAAGTAACGCATTTTAATTTTATGGCTTTAGACTATGATTGGATCAGACAATTCATAAATTAATAACTGATATTTCAATTTAGAATATTTAAATAATTAGGAATCGATATAAAAACGTAATACATTTACAGAAATAAATTTTCATCAATTAAAAAGATTCAGGCGTGAAAAGATTAATACTCAAATGATTCTTTTTCTTATTGAAGATGGAAAGGATTAAAAATTTCTTGAAGACTGATTCCGACCTTCCGAAAGAGCGTTGCAAATGTGGTCATTAATTGGGCACCAAAGTAGCAAGATAAAGTGGTTGGTGACGAGATGTAACATTTTACCAACCTGAGAATCGATTTCGTTGTTGACTCGTAGACTCATGGGCCACTTGTCGCTAAATGTATGGATACGCACGTTATCTTTCAGTGCAAATTGCTTCATCTATTGTTTTTGAGACTTTTTCAACATTAAATTATTTCATCCGCATCAGTAACTCTTATAGCTAGAATAAAAGAATGGAGACTGAAAATTAAATGAAACATCATAAAGCACTGTAAAACTACAAGAAAACAAAATGAAGAAAATTTAGTAATTAAGTCTGCATATCACCTTTGAAATCTCCTGTAAATAGTTATTATCGGCAGTCATACTGATGGCAATCCTTGCTATTTTTCCTCCTTGTAAGAGTAAAAACATCCGTGTTTGATCTCTAAAGTTTTGTCCGCTGATTAAAAAATAATGCAGCTGCTTATAAATAACTATTATTCACTTCCACTAGGAGGGAGTCGATAGAGAAGCTTGACGCTAAGGTAGTGTTGGCCAGTAGCCGAGACTGGGGGATTTCATAATGTGAACGCCGGAATTATGGAGGTAAATTGACGAAATGGAAAAGAGATAAACGAGGAATAATCGCAAATTAAAGAGAAGGTAACGAGTAACGTGGTACAAGAAGGAATCGAAACTGAGTCGCATTCTTAGAAGAGAATAAGTGTACTGTGTTTTCAAAGCCGCAAAATAAATCTGAGGGGTAGGGTACGTAGGAAAAAAATCATTCAAAATAGAGAATAGGAGAACGCAAAAATATGCAAAACACATAAATTATACAAATATCTGTATGTCGAAAGGTAGAAAACGACAAACACGAAAATAAAATTAAAGTAAATCATAGAGTTAACAGGACATTAGAATAACATATCTTCTAATGAGGTTGTGGACAAACGATTTTGTAAAAGAGATACTTCTCATTTCAAGTCAGCAAATTTCCGTAAACCGTGGACGCAGTGATAAGTGATACGTATAATGTGTTTGAAAGAGATAACGAAAGACTCAAAAAGAATTACGAGGTATATCTCTTTGGGAGGCATTTCCGAAAGTGCTTCACATCTGGGCAATCGCAGGTGTTAGAAATGGAGGGATATCCGATTCCGTGTATTGGACCGGAAGTTCCGCTCGCCACATCGCGCGATTTACGGGGCGAGCCAAACATCGCTGTGATTCTGGTCAACGTTCCTTCAACGGAAGACGATAAAAAATACAGTAAATCAGTCAGCATTTTCAAGCCGTTCAGTCCAAAAATATTACGGTTAGTCAGCGGTTTTTCCTTTACTATTTCAAGGTGAAAAACATCACGGAAATTTACGTTATTCAAACTTTTGGTAGCATTTTTTTTAGGTACCGTTGAGATTTTGGAAGAGGGTTTCGCGTTATTATTACCTCTGGGAATGGCTTTTTTTGAATTGCCTTCGAGAAAATAGTTTATCTTTGCGATTCCGCTTCGCAGCTCTGTGTTAAATTCAACGGAAACTAAAGTATCTATGAGCTTGTCGCGTGTACTGTTTCAACAACCATGGGGAAACTAGAATTTAATCTCCTGATTTTTTTCTCCTGAATGAGATATTAAATCCACTACTGTTAATGTTAAATGAGACGCACAAGAAATTCGGCTCACTTTCAGTGAAACGTAACCCATTTCATCGAATTTAAAATCTTCATTAAAATTGTGGAAATATTTCTGTATATTAGCAACGTTGAAATTAACTTATGGCCACAGAAATTTATAATTGGGGCAACTGAACGTTTCTTAACGTCCTTTATTTTTATAAAACAATCACGAACGATCTCAGATCACGACTATCTTCTCCGATATATTTCTGTAAAAATTATTTTAAAGTATCAAAAAGTCTTTTTTAAATAGTATAAAATAACTTTCATGGTAGAATAAAATTATGTTTGGTCTAGGTGGCGTTCAGTGTAGTTTAACCTTAATCCATAATTTCTAGAGGTTTTCTTCCGTAATAATTTGATGTATATTTTAAATAAAGAATCCCAGTCTCATCTCAGAATTTTAGGCCATATTATGAATATAGTACTTTTGGAAAATTAAACATCTGTTCATCACTCAACAGGTCAGAAGTCTCGAAACTAACCTTACCGGCGAGGGTTCGGTCTGACTCCTTGATTCTCAAGCCCAAAAGCATTAGTTACGCTGATATGGACTGTAAACTCAGAGTGGGTAGCTCAACCCCAGTAATATTCAACGACACTCCAGCATTACAAATAGGCTTATCATATGTAAATAAGGTTAGATACATATGTAAATGAAAACAACATAAGTGAACATTATAACTAAACCTAAAATAATCTAATTTTAAATAAGAAAAAACACTATTAAGTAAAAGTAAAGCTGTCTAATCATTGTGATTGTTGTATCAAGTCAAATACAAAATTGAGAATCATAGTGTCAAACAACGCAAAGTATCGGCCGACAAAGTGGATTCAACGAGTGTGTAACTTCACTTGCATTGTGATTATTTGCATTTTTTTAAATGTATTATTTTTTCCTCTGTGTGGTCGGTCTGACTCTTTTATCTTGTTGCTCATCGGCTTCAAAGAAAGTCATTATGAGCGGAGAAAACCCTCTAAGTCAGTTATAACCCCCGAATGAGGCTGATAGAATTGTTTGTTATAGGAAGGAAGGAATTAGGAAGTAGTGGAGATAGGCTTTTATGTTTGAAGTAATCTAACCTAAACTTAACTAAATAATGAAGGTATAACTAAAACTAATTATTTACAGCTTTTTTCCATTTCCTCTTGGTGTATGACTCAAGCAGAGTAAGTATTCGTTTGGGTTCCTTGACCTCTTCAATCTTCGACGAACAGTTGGTGTATAGTCCCATATATGTTGTATTAAGGGATTGTTGATGGTTTGCAATTTCCCAGTTACGTTGGTTCATTAATTTCTTGTCTTTTATATTTTCATTCATTCATTTTATAATTCATTGTCTTTTATAACTCTATTAATCTACTTTAATCATCAAATTTAGTTTTCTATCTGTAGGTTTCGCAGGTTTTTCACACCCTCCTTCTTGAGGGTGTTTTCCTGCAGTGGAGATTTTTCCCTGAGCTCTTAGCTTAGGATTTTTAATCCACAAAGTAGTTTTCTTCATTGTACTTTTGCATGCTATCTCTCTCTTTTCTTGTCTCATATGACGAAGTGTTAGATGTAAGAAGAGACTTGTTAGTTTCAATCTCGCCCTGAATAAAGTCTTTTATTATTATAATTAATTATCTCATTCCTTGACCTTACTTACTGGGAGCATTATTTTACATTTCGACCATAATAATACCGCTGAGAGAGCTATCAAGATAATTTCCTACCTCAGCTCTGTAAAACTCAAATCAGTTCAACACTTTCACCGCCGTTTACATGCTTTCCTGTCCTTAGTAAGTCACGCGGATTAACTAATCCCGCGACGAGTGTCACTCACACACCGCCATCTGTCGACGGCAAGAGACGCTGCCATATATGCCAACTAGATTTCCCTCGTCTCATCCCTGGAAAAATCTCTTCTTTCATCACCACCTCCAACCACCCGAGCTCTCTCTCCCTTCCTGATTTCGCATCCAATGTTCACGGCTTTCTAGTAATTAACGAGGGAGATCGGGAGAAAATGAGAGAAAGGCGTTTTCACGTTCATTGAGAATCCGGATGACAAGAGAAACACAAGGGAGATAAGAATAAAAGAGGCTGAATCAACCCCTCTCAACGGCAGCTTACGTCCTAACAACGGCGGAATCCTCGTTGACAGGTGTATTATTCTTCCCTTTTTAATCCTCTAATTCTCACCTCCCGACAGTCCCTTCCACGTTCCTACGTCATCGACAGCGTCACGTTCCTTTTCGGTCTTTTCGCTGACCTCCCAATTCCACAACTTTTCCTTGGGCTCCCGTGTTTATCTCCATATTTATCGCACTTCCGCCCTCACCATTTCCTCCGGTCATGTGAAAACAGAAGCTCCCATTAGTGAATCCATGTTGAGACACCGCCTATTCTTTCATCAGGCATACGATTTCCTGCTCTTCTATTCAATAAAGCCAAGAAAATAATCGGTCCGATAAAAAGCGCGGAGCAATCTTGTTGCTCTATACACTCGTGCGCGATTCCAATATTGAACTACTTGTTTCGTTCGCAAGCTGATGAACCTGCATTTATACGACCTAATGAAGCCTTTTAAACGAATTCGCTACGTAGAAAGGATTTCAGCAAATAAATTTGATTCAGAGAAGAAGGTAAATGCGCAACAGTGATTTTTTTAAATCCTCCTCCGAGTAAAATTTAAGCTTTTCATACGAATGCTGTTTAATCAACAATTGTATATTAATTAGAAAATAAAAATTGATGAAATTTATTTTAATATAATTATATTATTATTGCTTATTATTATTATTTTTTCATATATTATTACCGTGATGTTATCATTGTTTCATATATTATTACCGTGATGTTATCATTGTTTCATATATTATTATCGTGTTATTATTGCCATTTTATTATCATGCTTAATATTATTTTGTTATTCAGTCGTATACCCTTTCTAATTATAGTCTCAGCGACTAATTAACTTTTTATAAAACAAAAAAATACGAAAACACATCATTATATAAATTAATAAAATCAAAAGAATTGAAATCTAAAACAAATTTCATAAAACATTTACACAACAAATAAATTCCATTTGAACACTGATTTTATATCACAATAATCCATGGTACTGTAGACTGTAATGCATGGTCATCTCCAATTTCACGCATAAAGTTAAATTGTACTGCTAATACCGAAATGATCTTTCTTCACTTAGAGCCCGCTCCTGTGAAACGCAGTGCCCTCCTATTATAAAGCTAATTTACCTTTACACAAAAAAAATGCATTCTGCGAAGTCATACGATAGACTTTCCATTTGTTGTCGGATGCGAAATGGAGTTTTCGATATTCCCCAGCTCTTTTTGTGAAATATGAGAACTAGTGTTTGCGTACATGAGAATTGTGCATCGGGTTAAAAGATTGGAATTCTGTTGTCTGTTCTCTCCTCTCATTAAATTCATTACATCTAGGGAGTTCTACTTTGCCTAATTGAGAGAAAGGAAGAAAGTTCTCCTCTCATGTGATACGGAAATGAGTGAGGATCCTCAGTTTGTTTTTCAGGACCGGATTTTCCAAGCGTAACACTTTTCGAGGACAAAGACTTAAATTTGTACCCTTTTATGGCTGAGGGATAGGGAAAAAGGATATTTATTTCTTCAATGAACGCCATAAAGAGGCATTCCGTTCCACATTTATATGAATTATCTGCTTTATGATGAAAGTCTGGATCCGACCTTTATAGAGCGTAAAATTAAGTATATTTCTGCACGAACATAAAGCAATATAACGGAGAAAATGAAGATAAATCTGCTAAAAATTTGCGCGAAACAGCTTTAATTCTAAATAAACGCAATTTTCTGCAAAGATGTCGGAGATAAGCGTTAAAATATTGATCAAGAGTCACTTAAATATTTTGTTGAACCTATTTATGAGAGGTTGCAGAGCCCTTTAGTTTGTTCTGAGTAAACGATGTCATTAATATGTTTCTAAAACTTTACGACGGCTACATGAATAATATTCCTTTTAATACTTATACGCATCTCAATTACGTGATTAAGAAACAGAGCATAGTATAGTAAGATACCCAATAATTTTTCAGGCAAATCTCATTAGAGTATACGTATAGAGATATAAGAACACTTGGTTATTTTCGTGCAGGGTATTAATGTTTTCCTAAGTGAATATTGGTTTTTGTAAACCCACACAATAGTTCCTTCTTTTATTGCTTTTCTTTAGTTCAACTCCCTATATCTTTTTAATTCTGTGTGTGATGACTAAGGGTTGGATGTAAGAAGAGACTAATAAGTCTCAATTTCGCCCATCAATAGAGACGGTTTATTATTATTAATATTATTATTAGAGTGTCCTTTGTCGTAATTAAAGTCTTCCAGGACTTATAGAATCATTGTTAGAGGTAGAAAAGTTACGAACGAAATCGTAGTTAACCTTCGCCGATGTATTGTAAAAGGAGAAATACTGTATTCGTGTTCCATTCCTTTTACAAATATTTTTCTTTCTAGGTGTATGACTATGTAATAACATCCGCTCTTTGCAACGATTGCTTTTCTGTAAATCAGCCCCTTTGACAAGGCTAGTTCAGGGAGGAGGAAAGTATGAAAATTTAGAAAAGTAACAATTATTTATTTTATATTCTTAAACTATACTTTTCTTTTTTCCCCATAATAAAAGTGAAGTCCATGGAGCGGCATGCCTTTGAGGGATAGCCAGACGGCATCTACGATGGGTGACACGTGCTCAGCGCTTCCACTACCACCGTTTGGACCCGCTACCTGTTTATCAGATGGATTTCCAATCTTTCTCGATGCTGGGTCAACACCATAGCCCCTACCGGGGATCGAACCCAGGACTTCTTTCGTTGCAGGATTACGCCCTACCCATTCACCTATCCCAGGATCTTTAATTTATTTCCCTGAATATTATTCACTCTCTTCCCTTTCGGCTTAAACGCGGTAGTGGTCTTACCTATCCGCAAAACCACTCTTTTCTTTCCCACCCTCCCACACGTATTGCACTTTAGACACTTCCACGCATCTTCCCATCTCCATTACTTTCATATTTTTCACACATGCAATATACGTACATGTACCATGTGCAAAACACATGCTGCAATCCCTTAGGTTTAGCACGTCTCTTGTCGTCGGATTTTCATTAATCCAAACAGCATTTCCTTGGTCTTCTACTTCCATTTAAAGCCTTTTCTATTGTCATCCTATGTCAACTTCTTTATTTTGCACCTTTCCATCCTTTCTAAATGTTCAAACCTGGATACTGAATACTCAGTTTTTATTACAATACTCGTTCATTTATGCACCAAAGCATTGCTATTATCCCTCCCTATTTAAGTTGGTTGCATTAAAAATGAACAAAAGGACGACTTTGACACAGAATCTTTCGGATAAAAACTTTAAAATAGGAATTGAAAGATATCGATAACAGTATGAGGAAGTTTATCTGGCTTCGATTCATTGTACTTATAAAGAAGAATTGGATTACTTTCAGACAAAGTGAATTACATTTAAATATTTTATTTCCTTGGTGAAATAAAACACATGATTTACGATGAAAAGTAGCACAAGCAGCTATCTAACGCATACAAAACGTTTTTGGCAACGATTTGTAAAAATCGCACTGAATGTTCGTTAAATACGCAATAGTAAATGATTTGAAAAAAGTATACCTAATTATGAAAAGTCTTAGCATCCAGCAAGAAACAAAATTTCGTAAATCATTCTTCTTTAAAATAAATTTTATGTAAATGAATGTGATGTACTGTTTAAGCTCATAAAATAATTTTTATTTGCTCAGTAAGCCAATCGACTCATTTTGTGTGTGGGTGGCCCTCTTTAGAAATCCTCGGCAAGGGCGCCGAACAGAATGATACGCCCAAGTAATTTACGAGGGTTTGCTTCATTTCTGGAACTGTGATTTTTTGACCATAGGTCACCTGAAAAGGTGCAAAGGGGTGTACAAGGATGAAAGATGGAGGGGCCATGAAGCGGGAAAGAGTAAATGCGAAGTGCGAAATACTCCCGTAAGGCTTATTAAATAACAGCGAAAAAAGGTCGCGCGATTATTTTGTGTGGAACAATGAGAGAGGCCCTATCTGTGTGGGAGGTGGAGAGGAAGATTTTTCCCGCTTAGTTAATCTCTAAAATGACGTTATAAAAAGGGAAAGGGAATTAAGGCGCTCCTCTGCTTCGGTGAGATGAAAAATGGACGCTCACTGCACGCGGCCTTAATTGAAAAATAGTTCCCGGGTTCGTCAACGGCATTCGGAGAATTTAGGCAATGCAAGTCTAGTTATCCGCCAAAGACTTTTAATCCAAGAAAATGAAGGGAGAAATTTGTGACAGCATTTGTGAAAGTATTGGCCTCATTTCCTAACTGAAGGCGGGACGGTAAACGGTATCACAACCTTTCAGAATGTAGTGAAGCTAGACATTTCCAAAAATAACTCGTAATTTCGAAATTTCCTGAGTCGCTCCAGATTAAGTTGGCAGAATAATGGCATCGTCCATGAATTCGAAAAATAATACATTTAAAAGACTATGCCAAATGAGAAAATTTTAAAAGACTGTAATATTCCATTCATTCGAATGTCGAACAAAAGATTCTTAAATGGATTTTCTAAGTCTTTTTCTATCTTCGTCGAAGCTTTCTTTCCACAGATCCTCTACTCTCTCACTTTCTGTTCTTGGATATATATACATCTGTAACCAAAAGTTTAAAGAAATAATTTAACCTCATATTTTATACATAAATGATTAATATTGGTGTGATTTACCAAATTCTTATAAATAGATTTTGGGTAATGTTGCTGTATTTACAAATCTACCTACTACAGTGCGTACAATTATACATACTCGTATATGGTGTTATTACAGAATAATCATAAGAACCATATCCATGCAAGTAAACAAGCAACTGACGTCTTTTAGAGTTTCAAGAAGCATTCATACTTCAACCAAAGGATTGTCACAATTACTTGCTTTTATCTACATCCAGAACCGTACCCAGCCTATCTGCCGCCCGGGTGCGAACATAATTTGCCGCCCCTTAAAATTAAGTACACAAACTGAATTTCAGGTAAAAGTTAGTTTTCGAGATTAAAAAAAAACACTGTTTTATGACTTTGTTACCCATTATACGTTGCTCACAAAACATCAGTAAACATTATTAAGCATATTCTGTATGCTGACACAATGAATGGTTATTTATAAATAATAGTTCACATTACTTTTGACTGACATTAACTTAGCAGCAACAGTATCCGAAATTGTCAATAAAACCCCCAAAGTTATTTGCAAATTAGAAAAGACTCCGATCAAATCTCTAGTAAAGACATTTTTCTAAATCTGAAGAGGATTTACTCTTGGTACCGGAAAATCTTGAATCGATTCCAATTCTTCGATTAAACCCACTGCACAAGTAGTCCTTTCTCGTCTTGAATTATCCATAATTCCACTTCTGAACGTTTGCCAATCTTTAATTTCACGTTATTTTTCCTAGATAAGTCGTGTGTATCATGCAAAAAGCAACAAATAATGTCATTGTAATAATAGTAATGGTTGGCTACGCTTCTGTAGCCGCCCTTTAGATGCCGCCGCCCGGGTGCGGTGCAGCCCTTGCACCCATAGGACGGCGCGGCTCTGTCTACATCTATCAGATATTTCATGGAGTGAAACCGATTTCCGATTTTATTTTGCCTTTTTGGCAAATCAGTTATAAAGATAATCGCCCAGTATTCAACCTGGTGACATACTGCAACTGTTTATGCTTCGTTATCTGCATATCTTCCCCCCAGTCCCCCTGCCACACGCCGAAAGGTGGCTAGCAGGGTATACAGATAGACATAGACATATCTTGCGAGTTTCCTTTCAGCCTCTGTCGGATGGGAGGATGCTCGAAAAAGAAACCAGAAACCTTTCAAAACCCAGAAAAGAAGACAGCAATAAGACATTTATTGAAAGATAAGTTACAAATTTTTAACATCTGCTGAAAGAAAGCATTTTCTTCACAGCAGTAGAAATAATATTGAAACAAATAAAAATATGTTGTGACCAAAAAACAAATATCTCTAGATCTCATTTATTTAAATATTTTGGTGATATCAATGTAATTCCTTTTCATTTATGATTTATTTTTATTGCGATTGAAAGTATCTGATGAAGTCATCATCAAGTTTATCAGATAGTGAGGAATTTTAGCAGCTGATTTTCATAAATGTGCTTAGTACTTTAATCTCTTTTGTTTCGCAATGACTACTTTTTCTCTGGATCAATAACACTCTTTAAATTGCGCTAAGATAGCAATAGCGACGACAATATCTCCTGGTGATCTTTTTCCTTTCCTTTGTAACTCATCCTGAATTCTTTCGCCAAAAAGTCACCTCTCAGAGAGACCAAATAGAGAGTACTTATTTGCCCGATTCTTTGATTCTCGAGTAATATCTCAGAGTTTAATCACTGCATTATTCGCTCTCGATTTTCCGGAAGTTCTTCCTTTGTCGACTTTTAAACATTTTGCGTAGCAGCAGGAGTACATCTATAAACAGTGATCTGCATCTTCTATTACATATTGTATAAGTAAATTTCTTTCCAGAGTTGGGGACGTTTATGCGAACATAAAAGGGGGCTGTGCATCCTGGAAAGTAACTTCAGCTATGATCATAATTCTTCTCTCTCGCGCTGTCTTCCTCGAAGAAATAAAATTCTTTTCTTCGTAAATTGAAGTGCTAAACAAATTTAACGGGGTTTATAAGGAGGTCCATTTACCATTAGTTTTGCTTCTAGAGAAACGCCACGTGCGAGTTAAAGGCAGATATTTTTAGATATACTATTTTCTACATCTACTATTTTCTAAGCTTTCAGGATTTAGATTTTACTTAAACAGTATAAGTTCAGTATGTTTACTCTGATACATCATTAATTTTTTCATGTGATTTAGTTACACAATAATGCATTTCTTAAGTGAACACGCATACATTTTTGTCATTTCATTTCATTTGCGTGAGTAATTCGCAAGCTGTTTCCTAACATCGGAGCAACTAACGGGACCGAATAACATATTTTCATTGGCGGCCGAAACCCAGAAAAAGTAAAGTATAATCATCAATTTTCGCAGCTCAAAGCTACTCCACTTACAACGAGCAAATTTCGAAATATTTTGAATCTTTTCATGCATGGATATTTCAGCCTGCAGAGAGAAAATACGATATTCTGAAAATTATCTCTGTTATATGTAAATTAAGCGGTATGCGAGTTATTTCACCTATGCTACATCGTACGTAACGATCAAACGAATGGGACAGCGACCGCGAGATTCGTAGGTCTTCGCAAAAATCCATGAAATTTTGAAATTTAAAAGCACGTAATTCAGTCCGGTGACCCGGAGATAGTCCGCCTGTCTGCGAGCGGGTCATGCGAAGAGCCGGTTCATTCAGCTTTAACTCTTTTTCGCTGGGATTCTGGATCCAGTAGTAGGCAAGGAATTAAACTGTTCGGAAGAATTTTAATATATGAAGTGCATCATGGTCACCTACTGAGATTCTACTGAATATTATCATCTTCAACTGAGATCATACGAGTGTTTCATTCCGCAAGCGGTTTCCATAAACTGCTGCACTAAAGCGTCCACACTGAGGTCATGCTGAGTTTAACGTAGATTTATTGATAGAAAAATTTCCAAACCGACGGATAAATTCCTCAAAGGATATTATTGCGTATTATTCTGCAAATGTATGCGGTTGAAGGTGTGAATGAGTGGCGTTACATTTATATCCTTTAACATGCCTGCCACCACGTTTCTTAACCAGAACTCAATATTTGCCGATTAGGTAAGTTATTACTATCAACGCAATCGTAAAAATAAAATTTAAATAAATTATTTGGGGTACGTAAATAAAAGAATAATTTACCTATATTCATCCATACATATTTACCTATATCATTCATACTTACCTATATTTTTCACATTTACATCTATATTTTATGTATTCATTCCCTATTAGACGAGAAGACAGTCAGCGGCTCTCTATCAGTGTAATTATATCTAGTAGTACTTCACCATATCACCATTTGTGACGTGATCACTTTTATTCTAACAACTTCTTCGCTCAATTTCAAATTTTAATACTTCAAATCAAACAGTACCTAAATTTAACCTTAGACAAGAAATATATCTCTCTTTGCAAATTACACAATCATAATCCTGTATCAGATTGGTATTTCATCTTTCTCTAAGGGATCCCAAAATGGTTTACTACAACAAAATCCACTCTTATGCTGAAATGATCGTAATACCCCGGGAAAGTAAAAGTTTTGACACTCCAAAGAGTAAATATCGCTGGGGCTGCGTTATTAATAGGCATCCATCCAAAATGACGCATTCTTTCGCGCCTTGATCGTAATGAAAACGGTCCCATTTCCGTCTATCAAGTTGACTTATATTAAAAGCTCAACTTTTCGACCATTTAAAGGACAGAGCGAGCGTAAACAGCCATAACTCATCTCCCGCTTTTATAACCACGCCATTTCCTGCTGCTACCAACTCCTTTCTCTGTAGCTTAAACATTTCTCCACAAAGCAAGATCAGTTTCCTTGCAAATCCCAAACACCTCTTCCCCCCTTCCTCTTCGTCTTTTCCTCCCGCGTCATATTTCTCTATTCTTCAGAAGGCCACACCTCTTTCCAGACCTCTTCCTCGTATTTCCATTTTCCCAATCTCTCATACGTCCCTTACACTCTCTAGGTCTTCCTCTGCAGAAATGCGCCTCCTCTCAGCACTTCCTGGAAGGCGACATCTCCGGATCATACCTCTCAACAACAAACGGGATGTGAGCTAGCATCTATCTTAAGCAACGAACGAACGCTAATTCAATAAAATAGATTTCAATTAAATAAAATAAGTTATACACATTAAAGATTAGTCACTCATTATTACCGAGCGAGTAATTCTGCTCAGAGACAAAGGAATTTTCAAAAGAGATGAGAGTAAGCTCGTGCCAAATAGGCTTCTTGCGTCGAGTGTTAAGAAAATTAATAACTTCGCTTCTCGAGAAAATTCAACTGGCATATAAATCTTTATACTTCAAGTCAAACGATACCTAAATATCAAGTACCGCAGTTGCTACGAATCTTTAGTAAAGCTACCGGTACACGTGTCTAGACAACTAATTGAATCAGGGGAGCAGCATGGAATGCATTTTCTGCTATATTTTACACTTATTCATTCATTTTGTGGATTACTTAATCCGCAACCTTAACATTTTCAAAAAGATGAGGAGAAGAACGTGATCGTCTATCTTATTTGTAGGTCGATTTCATTGCGTTTGACCAAATCGATATCCGAGATATATTTGGCTGATAGTGGAAAGCAATGGAAAAGCTTTTGAGTTCTTCTTCTGGTTGGCCCCATATCTTTGATGTGGGGGGGCCTTGGAGACTTGCCATCCATGTTGGATTCTAAGTCTCTTCTCTTTACTTGAGGTGGCACATGTCGCAGAATGCTAACTCATTCTGCGACATTTCGAGGAGGGCCAGAGCGCCTTGTCGATGGAGACAACAGGCCTTTTGTAGAAGTCCCTGGGACTCCTAAAGCTTTTGTAAATCTTTTGAACAATGCCAAGGCTTTATGTACCCAAATTCAGCTGTGTTTATGTACAGTTAAAGTTACAGAGAAAAGTTTCATCGTTTTACAATATTGTCAATTAGGGCTCTAGAATACACTANATCACTTTTATAGTTGTACACAGTTCAGTGATTATATAAATACGGGCGAATATCGGGAAATTTAGGCGTCCCGATTATTGTTTCCCAGGTCATAGAGAGAGGTGATTGAAACCCGGGACAAATTCCGGATAACTGGGACGTCTGGAAACCCTAGTAGTGAAGGCCTTCCAAACAGTCATGACCAGCAATTGTACCCATAGATAACATGTTGACCATGACGTATAAATTAGTATTAGGCATGATACGAAAAAGCCAGCAATTGTACCCATAGATAACATGTTGACCATGACGTATAAATTTGAAAATAAATAATCGTCTAATCCGATCTCTTACTCTATATCTATTTTCGATATAAAATATTCAACTGATAGAAACATCGTCAAATGGCGCAAACCGTTACTGAATGGCCGACTTTCTCTCAATGGCTAATTTCATTAACGTTCTCCTTTTCCAAATGTAGAACCAAGAGTGCTAATTTTATTTTATGGTAATTGTGTTGATTGTGGTATGCAGTGAAATAACGAATCAGATTTCAACGAAAGATATGTTTTTCTTCCTCTATAAACCCATGTTGAGATTGAATTATGCTCTTACGTTGAATCATCCATGAATATTATATCAATCATTATCTGGATGTATTTTCTTCCTCAAGAAACTTTCCTGTTTCCTCTTAGGTAATTTACTTTTGCATGGCAATTTTTGAGTTAAAAGAAGAACGATGTTAGGGGAGAGCAAACTAAGTTTTAGATTTTCTTTGATTTTTTAAAATTGTATATACTGAAAATGACTCACTTAATGCATTTTTTAAATTGTATATACTGAAAACGACTCACTTAATGCATATGCTTTTAGCCTCGTGAGAAATATTTTTCATCCAACCTTAATTATCATCCAAGTAATTCACGATATCTTACCGTTTATTTAGTAGCACTCAAACTTGGGACACTTTTAAGCCAAAAACTTATTCAAATAACTAGTTTTTAAGCTTCTCATCCCAAATAAATTTCAATTAATTCACTTTCATGACTTATTGAAGAAGTAGTCACCCGAAAAGTATTGTGAATCAATCAGTCTTGTTTCCCCTACTTTCCAGAAGACATAAGATCGTAAACGTCAGTCGCGCATCCCTTTTCAATTCTTTTCGAGTTTACGGTTTAAGACACTTGAAATTGCTCTCGGCAAATTCCCGTGAAAGTCTTCCTTTCTCTCTGTGCCATACGCATCTCCTCTTAATCCGTCATTCAGTTTTCTTTTTCTTCTTATATTGGCCTTTTTTGATGACTTCCATTTTCTAACCCTTTTCAATGTCTTTGGGTTGGTTTCTCTTTTGATTCTGACTCGCGCAAGTCAGAATAAAGGTCTTTTATTCCTAGAAAACTCTTGACGTCTTTTCACACTTTCTCTTCCCTGCCATCTTCTTTCTTCCCCAGTTTCATTTCCTCTTTGATTTTCCTCAAGATCCCAAAGGAGAAGTTATTCCATTCCGCCCTTTTCTCCCGCTATTTAAATGATTTCGCTGTTCCATTAATAACGTGGCGATGAAAAGCGTGATTTAAAGAAATGGAAGGTAGTTTCAGAAAACGTCACACATCCACTCAAAGAGCGAATGACAGTTCTGAGCGTAATATTAAATCACACAAGTAATATTCATCGTGGATGAGAAATGACTTGAACTCGAATTTTAGCTGAAGAATAGGATTTGAAGAAAATATACGTAATGTTATTTATTATTTATTTAAGATTCGGAATATTGTGTAGAAACAATTTTGGCGTCTACTTAAGCCGCTCCGGGTGGAGATTTTGGCACTATAACGTCAATTAATATAGGATGAGTTGGTATCTTTAAGCAACATTAATTCGATAGAAAATAGAAATACATTTCTTAAGAGTCTCGGTACTAATTGCTTNGTCATAATAAGACCGCCGAATAGGCAACGCGACAGAATTCTTAGTGACCGTCGCGCTCAGCCGGGCCATGCCGCGATCAAAAAATCCACCACAATCCCAGGGAAGCAGGTAAATTGAAACAGTATTTTCACGTTCCATATATAAAAAAACCTTAGACAATGTCGTGGTATAAGAGACTTGGCAGTTCTGAGCAATTTTCCTAGTTGTTTTCTTTACTTTATCTCAAAAAACGGCAAAAAAAGGTGTCTGCCATTTTGTTGTGTAATATAAGTAGAAATCCGTCTATGAGCACAGAAGCTATAACGAATCAAGAATCATAATACAATACTGTATAATATTTTTCCCACCCATTTCCTCCGACAACCACTCAGCAAACTTGAATGTTTTTCCGGAAAATAACGAAGAATTAAAAACGGAATAACAGAATTTAGTCTTTGCTGAATGACTATGCGAAGTCTCATGTCCCTAAGTCTAAATACAATTTTTGGTCTCTTGGCCAGATTTCTTCGATTCTAGCCCACTGGGCGACATCAACGATTCTTACTTTATTTTCACGCAAAATGTTCTTCAGAGTTGTATTCTGGCACATAAACTCCTCTATGAGTTATTATTATATCCTTATAGCTAAACTCACTTTTTGTATCCAGAAACAGAAAGTTGTATTTGATAATAATAATAATATAATAATAAAACGTCTTTATTAGGGCGAGATTGAGAGTAAACAGTCTCTTCTTACATCTAATTGTGATGACTTTATGACTGGTTTACTGTGAGGGGAGCTGATGTCTGTCACTCTTCCCACGCTTGTCCTTTTCTCCAGCTTCTCCTATATCTCCTTCAGTATACATGTATATTCTTTTAGGGCACGGTAAAACGAGTGGCTTGTCATACCAGATAAAAGAGTAGGGATTATATTTGAGGGGGAGATGGACTAGAAATTCGGGAGTGAGGAGCGACGACTGGGTTTTTATTTCCATTCCCAGATTTTCGAGCGCATTCAACGAGTTGATGTTTAATGGAGGTGGGTAAGAAGTTGGGATTACATGTGGCTTTCGTGGATAGAGGAAATTGTCATTGGCTACCGCAAAAACCCATTAAGAGAAGAAGCTCTTTTTCGCTGATGCCGGAAGAAAACAAAGCAAAGGACATTAAAGATAAATTACACTAGAAGGCGTCACGAGCTGTAATGTGAGTATATAAGCGATTTTTATACATGAATGAGTCTTGACCACGTGTTACTCTTGGACAGTTCAGAAAAACCTATTTATCCACAAGTTAAATTCGGCTTCACCCATGATTTTCATTTTATCAGCAATTACGCAATTATTTTCCAATTAGCAGTATCAATAAGGTATTAAAAACGACTTTTCTCTCACAATTATCATTACTAGTCAAAGAAAATTAAAAATAGCCGTTGAGATTAAATGGAAAATACATGATTAACTGATACTTCTAAACTTCTCTTTCAAAGCACGGGAAGTTTTGGCTTCACATGAAATCTGCTTTCGATCGATTAGCTGTCTTTGGTGATGTATAGCTTTTGACAGGATTTGAACTGTTCTCTCAATGTCATTCTGATTTAAAAGCGTTTTCAAGTCGTTTCTGTGTCAACCGATTTCTTAAGAAATCAATCTTCCGCAAGGAATTAGGGCCCGCGGATTCCTATAATCAGATATTCTTGTTAAAGCCATTAATACATACAGTAATTAAACTTATTACTACTCGATGTACGTGTAAGGCGATTTAATACATTAAAATAGAGTAAATTTAGATGTAATATATAACGAGGTGGTAATGTATGTACCTGAAATAATTAGATGGTTCAGTTTGGAAGAAAATAAATGACTTTGCAATAAAAGCATATAAGACATTAAAATCAACTAAAAATGACATGATTTATCACAAGCTGAGAATATAAATCCCTTGCTTTCCTATGCCATAAATCCTGATTTGATATTTAGTTATTTTCTGTGAATAACTGTTTTGTAAATGAGTTAAAAAACCCTGAGCCTAGGACGAATGCATTTACGGCCAAAACATCGAATTTCAATCTGCCATAACATAGATACACAGATAGTAAGCCTAAATTGGCTAGCGATAAAGGCAAATTACATATCCTCTTTTTAATGTACGATCTTTGCGTCTTGCAGTTCCAGTAATAGAAACATTTTCAATAGGTATAAATAATAACAAAAGAAATTTGGTAACAAGATTAGCACCAATATTATTTATATTTTATTAGCGTTTTTATCTTTAATGCAGTGGGCTAGGAAGAAACATGGACATGTTTCGGAATTTTTAGGAATAGAGAGAAAGAGACTGTCTTTCTGCGACAAAATTCTGAACAGTTTTCTCGATATCGTTAAGCAATAAGAACGAGCAGGCATCATCATTAACAGGAAAATAATGAATTATGAAAATATTTCTCAAAACACTCCAAATATTGTGGAACTGATATGAAATTCCAATTAAAAGTCAAGTTATGAGTAATTTTAATGACCTTTTCCAGTATTTTCAAAATGACTCTAGAATTGAAGATTGAAACATACGCGAAAGAATCACGCAACACTGCTAGGTGGAAATTCAAGACTTCCATATTAGGGATTTGAGGAACGAAGGGAATGAAATGAGAGTAGTATACTAATTTGAAATTACGATTTATACTTCTAAACGCTTTACTTTACCAATTTTCGAACGATTAGTTTTAAGGCTAGCTAAATTTTATTTTCAATTCCCAAATTACGTTTATCGTGAAATTCGAGGTCTTAAATCCTTTNAAGGATGCTAACTCAGGTGTTTCTCGCGTTTCCCTATCAAATTCGCATTACCACTTCTCCACCACCTCGAATCCCCCTACTCGAAGACCGTCCGTTTTTCGCGTAGTCGCCTCGTACCTAGAACCCATCGTCTTGCGGGGGCTGTTGGCGATTCGCCGCGTTCTGTCAGGGAAGCAGGCGACGCACCCGTGAAAATAACAGCCGTGAAATTCAAACACGGTGTTTCTCGCCAGGCCGTCCACCTTCTTCCCCATTACGCGGGCCTCCCTGCCATTGGCTGCATGCTGGATAACGGTTCCTCGCCGTTTCTCCTCCCACAGAAGCCAAAGGAGCGCCTTCCGCGACTGGTTGTCGGCGAGTCGACAACCCCCTGGAGGTGTTATCGCAATGGTGTCCTGTTTGAGAAACCGCTTGCGGAAAACTCTCATACATGCGCTAGCGATGGTGACGGCCTCTCGGAAAGGGTCGACCCCCGTCGTCGAGAGGAAAATCTCCCATAATCGGAGGCAAGCCGATCGTAGAATGCGCACGTCCTGGGCACAGTATTTTCGTATCTCCTCCTCCATGACGAAGATGTAGCCGGCGGATGATAGCTCGCCGTGCCATTTAAAAAACCCTTCCCTTTCCGCGGAGGACATTGAATCTACACCGTACATCTCTGGAGGGGGGAGAGGACCAGCATAATTTGAATTTTCTTCCTTATTGAAGAAATGGGGGAAGTCATCGCCATGGAATCATCCAGACCAAAGGCTGCTGGGAGCTTACACAGAGGCATCGGCATGAAGTTGAGAGAGTCCACGAAATGTAGACCATCGTACGTTATCGTGAGTATCTTACTACCACTCATGATTATCTACGGTTTCCATGTGGTATACTGGAGGATTGTACTCACGATGAAATTCCCATCGTACCCTTTAGCATTATGGGCGATACATGTCACGTGCTTGAACCCTGCACCCGCCAGTGAACTTATATAGTTTATAAATTCCTTGACAGGGTCGTCACTGTCGAACACGTTTTCCCCCCTGCACTCGCAATCAGGTGATGTTACTGGTGACAAAGAAGAAGTTGGAGTACTCGTTATACATATGTCACAGCTTGTACTCGAAATCAAAAGGTTGGGGGTGTGGCGGAGGATCTGATCGCTCCTATCCAACGGCTGCTCCAGTCGGCATTCGATGTCATAGAATACATACATGTGTCGATCCCCATACCTATCCACCCTCTTCTTCTTTTTATCATCTTTTACAGGTTGCATATGACACCTGTGTTCGACGGCCATATATTTCTTGCATATAGCGCAGTAAACCTCCCCGCACTTATGGTTTCTCCCGCCTTTGTCTAAGAGGATGACAACGTTACAGCTGGAGTAGATTTCTACAACATCGCAAATCGACCTCCCCGTTCTTAAAGGTCGCAGGTGATTTGCATAGCAAGTCTCCCCATAAAAATCTCTGTAACACTTTTTACAGTTTACAAAATCCCTCACTATCGATGAAGACGTTGATGGCGAAGAAGAAGAAGCCGATGAAAAATCACAAGGCGGTGTGTTACGACAATGGTCGCATTCAGCCGTACATCTATATTAAGGTTGTATATTTCTGTAATTCTTCTTTGTATTTCTTTTCTAACTGGTTAAATGGAAGATGGGACTTTATAGTCTCAATTTCGCCAAATAAAATCCCATGTATGTATGTATATTGAATTTGAATGAAATTCTGAACAGCATATACAATTTCCTAAGTCAGAAACAAAAAAATAAGCTTCATAATAAGTCGATAACTTAAAATAGTTTTTCATATATCTGGTGCACTGCAGTTATAACCCAATATACCTTTTAGTCACTTCATTCCTGAGTCGTTCTTCACTGAATAATGAATTTGCACCAGATCCCATCCTTTTTTCCTGTTGTTTAATCCACCAGATTCCCGTTGCTCGTTCTTTCTAGGGTAATTTTTTATTCCGGATTCTGAATTTTTCCTATTTTTCCATCCATGGGTAATGCGCCTTCCCCAAAAGAGGGATTGCCCTTCCCAACTCCTACCCATTCCCTTTAGTCTTTTAATCCAATGTCTCGCTAGCCATTTGCATGCCTGTGGATTAATCACTTTTTCGTCTTTATTACCACTGTTTCGCTGCTTATTTTCCCTTTATCTCGCTCGGAGAGTGTAAACGTCGACGCCGTGACGCGCCATACATCTGCAAAAAGTGCCCCGACCATTGTTTCCGTGTTTAGTAGCGTTTGTGCTCAATCCTCTATTTTCCTCCGTACGAATCCCATCAGAGGTAAATAAAGTTTATTTTCGTGTTCACGGTCAATATTGTTCTGCCAGAGGTAATACGGAGCGTGGAATGGCTACGAAGATTTTGAAACTCTTCTCCGTATCGTTGACAGAGAGGAGGGACGAACACTTTAAAAAATAAGTTCGGTTTAGGCGGGTTCTAATTAATTTGCTTGAATCATTCTGAAATTTTACATTAAAAATTGAAATCCAGAAGTATCAATCTTCTTTAACTCGGTTTCCATGACAACGGAGACCACATGTTAAAGCTAACAATGTGAAATTCTTCTCCACGAAATATTAGAAACAGGATGACCAAACATCAATGGCGGAAAACCAGGATATATACTACTTTGAGAAGAAAAACCCGGGACATAATCAGGAATTGACCGGAACATACCCGGGACAGTGTTCAGGATCAGTCATTGTCGTAGGTAGAGCTATTGAAATAATCGTAATGAGCTCTTTGCTTTTGTTTCTCTGTTTATGCCAACATAAAATGGGTTATTAATGTAAAATAATGTTGGAAAAGTTTGAATATTGAATGAATGTTCTCGTGCCGAGGCCTACTGCTGTCTGATGGTGATTTTACTTTTTGAATCCTATTAGGAGTATTCTGTTTCACTTTACCAGTCATACATCCATAAGACGTGTCCGTCGTGCATGGAAATACAAAGTCATCCTTTATCATCATTGTATTGTATCCATGATTCCCTCCTTTATTAGATGAAGTGAGCCATAACACCACTCAAATCACTTTTATAGTTGTACACAGTTCAGTGATTATATAAATACGGGCGAATATCGGGAAATTTAGGCGTCCCGATTATTGTTTCCCAGGTCATAGAGAGAGGTGATTGAAACCCGGGACAAATTCCGGATAACTGGGACGTCTGGAAACCCTAGTAGTGAAGGCCTTCCAAACAGTCATGACCAGATATCAACCAGGAATTTGATCGAATTGACTACTTCGCTCATTTTCTCTGCGGCAACGATGGACTGTAACGAAGAGTCGAATATAGGTCTGTGTTCATATAGTTATTCGGATGAATATCTATCACGAAGAAAATATCTGTATTTCTAATTTTATTAGAGCTTAAAGTACGACTTCTAAAGCTTATAGAGATAAAAGCCTAAATCTACGAGAGTACAGTAAAAGCTAGACTGTTCTAAATATTACCAGAAAAATATTAAACAGTGAAGTTTGAACAATTAAAAATGACAATGGTGGGCCTCAAACAGTACGGAAAGACGAATTCTCACAAGCATTCCCAAACATGAAAACACCGACTAGTCGGGATTCGAACCGGAACCCTTGGTTTGGAAGGCTAGCACGCTAACCACTCCGCCACCGCGGCAAGTTACTTCATTGTGAAGTTCGCTGACAGATTTCGCGATGAATTTTTAGAATTTTAATAAATCTTTCTTTTTCAATTTGATCATCGACCAACGTCGCCAAATAGTCTTAATTATGAAAACTCTCTGCTTCACAATTTGGTCCAATTTCTGAGCAACACATCGTTTCCGGAACACAATAAGGGAATGTTGTATATGTTTTGCTTAGTAGAAAAGTATAACGGTATCCAGCTTATAGATTTGCTCACTGATAGCATTTTAAAATGTGAACGGGTAGACGGAAGACTACTAAATGAAACTCAGGTTTTAGTAGACATGATATATATATGAAATTTCCTATTCTACGGTATCTATGGCTGGATAGAAGCCGACTCTTCGCACATTCTTGAAGGAAACGTTTACCATTCTACTTTCTCGTTCTCGAATCCATCGTTTTACGATAAAACTGGAAAGTTCCCTTCGACAAACTTCCGAAATGTGCACGAAGCATATCTTCGGGAAAGTTTCATGAAAAATTACCTCAGGCATTCGCGTGATGAAACCGGTTGTAGCGAACAAGATTCAGTTACGAAGTTAAAAAGCTTTCCGAAGAGTTGAAAGTGTGTCGTACTAGTAAAATCCTGCGGGTGTTATTCAACTCTTTGTAAACTTTGAAAAATTCTATTAGCTTGCGCTTGATAACTTCAATTACGACAAAGTTTCTTCGAGTATTGTTCTTTTTGAATATACATCTTTAATAGCAAGTAAGGGAATCATGAAATCAGAATCACTTGGATGAAATCGACTACTGGAACTTGGTAAATTTTTGATCCGGCAGTAGAATGGAGGTCCTGAGTTCTCTTTCGAAATCCAGAGTTTTCACTTAGGCTCCGATTGAGTCTGAGTTCTCCAGAAGTTATACTTTTACTCAATACCAAAAGTTTTCGAATGAATCTTTAAGAAGTCATTGGGAAGAGTTAATAATAATCAGATAGCTCTAGATTCTTCCATTAGGAGGAACAAGGGTCGATAGGCTGGAGAGTTTCCGTTTCATTCCGGAGTAGCAGAACTACTTGTCATCGATCAAAATATTATTATCTCTTACAAAGGCATCCTAAACTGAAATAAATTTAGTTGATGCCCAAAAGTTCAAATTTTCTTGTTGAATACGCAAAAAATATTTACAATAATCAAATAAGAGCAACAAATAAATAATACGTTACAATTAAATCTACGTTAATACTTTGCAAGCCACCTTTCGACGAGTAGCAGGGGGTATAAATACCGAGCTCTCGAGCTACCTCTTTAGCTTATTGTTGTTACGTATCGTTCGCGGAAAAAACGAGTCCTTGAAACGACATGTCTTAATATTCGTTTCTCTTATTTAATTGCTCATTGTCGGATCGGTCGAAATAGCAGTAGGGTTGTACAATACCGATTTAGTCTTCCGCAAATGTACTTATTCGGAATTTATCAATCAATCGTAGCCTATCTTCTTACCTCCTTTCTCTCAAACTTTCCTACTCTGCATCAAAGTTCATTTTTGTAATTCTTGCTTTTTTATCGTGGCAGTTTTGACAAATTTAATCGTCCTGCGGTAACCTCTCAGCGGTGACTGTAACAACGTCTTGTTAAAAGGCCTCCTATTCTTACTTAAACAAGTCAGAATATGAATAACAATAACTAATTAATAAAGCCAAATAATTTCTCCTAATTAAGAAAATATTTCCTAAACGAAGAGGAATCACTTGTAAGTTGTTTCTTATATTGCAAATACTCTTCAAAAAAATAAATATTTTAAGGGAAGTAGGCAGATGTGAGAGACAGTTGTTACTCTTTGACTTTTTTCAGCGGCAGAAAAAGTATGCCTGTGAAGATATCACGAATGTGCTTTCAATTTAACGTAATGGTACTCGCATACATATATGTACGAGTGTATGCCATAATACCCAAGATCCATCGTGGAGCTATCGATCTCTGAAAGATATTCGGTCAAACGCGACTCTCTTAAGCTGCTTTTCTAAACTAATCAATGATTTAAATAAAATATTTCATTTCATGGTATGGATGAGCAAAACTTCCATTTTATACAATTTGATGAACAAGTTGATGATTGGGAGGTGAAAAACAAATTAAGATTTTCATTTGTGTAATTCTAAATTTTATTGAACCCATTTCAAAATTAATAGAGAAACTTCGGTAATAAGTAAAAATAAAGTCGATCATTGTAAAACGTATATGCCGTATAATATCTGTACCTTGTTCCCTAGAAAAAACGGAGATGAAAAAGTCTGAATGGACCGGGACTCGAACCCGGATCTCCTGCTCACATACGAATTCACCTTCTACCCTTTACCTTGGGTTATATTCTATTATCTGAAAAGTATTTCAATTCCTCAATTTAGCTCCAACTAAGCCAAACATAACATGTTAGGAGTTTTTGTCTTTTACTCCAATGAGGTAACGAAATGCAAATGTAAATATCGCTTATCCTTTCACTATGAAACCCAAGGATTGAATTAGCGCCGTAAGGAATTAATTGGTAACTTAGATAACAAAAGTTGGGTTAGAATGTGTGATTTTAACTCAGAAATTCAGACGGAGCGTCCTCGCTGATTGTACGGGGAGATAGTAAAGACAACACGAATGAATCTCCTGAATACACCGGTCACAGGAATGATAAGGAGCGTGCTCCAAAAATACTTCTTTAAAGGCCATCTGAACCCTATCCCGGTTACCTCCCTGGATGAGAATGGCGACCTCTGATAGGCGAAAAGACCTCCCTTTATAAAATGAGGAGAGAATTTCTTATCTCCCGTGACACACATCTCAACTTGGACTTCTTTTGAAATCCGCTGTAACAAAAGAATCCCCCTTCTGGAAGCACGGCTCTCATTCCGCCCGCCCGAAGGTCTCATCTGATTCTCATGACTCAGAGACATACGTTATCTCTCGTTTCCATTTCATTTCTGCGGTCAGCCATTACCTCGGATCCGTTCTTCAGTTAGTCATTCTAGCTGAAAACTTAATGCTGGGCTGTGATAATGCACGAATTTTCTGTGGATTGGAAACTGATAAGTCTATGCATTTCATTAAAGCGGAAATATTTTACGTGGTAATGGAATGGACAATCATTTTGTAATACTGCTAATACATATACATTAGTCACTGTGTTTCTTAGGGCGTAAACACAATAACTGAATTCGCTATTCAAAATATTTTTTCACTTTACTATTCAAAATATTTTTTACGCTTTCCTATTCTTCACTTATCTTTAGCTCATGCATACATCAGTCTATACATTCACTCATATTCTTTAAAATCCGTGCGTCTCTTTTCTTATAGATTTAATCTGGAAATCCGGCAAGCACATTCTGATCATCCTCTCCCTGTTGTTTTACTATATAAGGAGAAATAAGGGACGGAAAAGAATTCCTTCACCTTAGCTTTCCCAATTTATTCAAGACTCACTTTAATTGTTTTCCTGCTTATGATACGATAGCTCTGAGACATGGATAATGTGTTTAATTAGTTTTTGATACGTGCATACATTAAAGGCACTTAATTTTTCACTCCTTGTCTAACTATAAAATAAATCTATGTAAATGACTCAACCATAGTGTCTAATTCAAATAAGGGCCGAGTAAAAGGAGGATGAATAAAGTGCATGGAATCCTCACGGCACGGACCACATGTTGAATATGCCAGAATTTATACATAAACATAAAATATTCAAATGGTGTCACTGAAGCAATGGGTGGAAAGTGGGAAATTACGGAGGAGTATTATTAAGAAATGAGAATATTATGATGATCGCCTTGACATTAAAACATCGTGGTTGTTATCCATGTACGCTTAGATATCGTGTCTACTATTGTAAGGGATAGCAAGCTTTTAATCTTTAGGAATACAACATTGCAATCCGATATTGCTTTTTCTTAGGCATGTAATTTTCATGTTTGAAGAAATGAGACTTTGTACTTTTTTCCAGAGAGTTTTATTACAGACATCGCCATCATCATCCTGATGATGGCGATCATTCGCTGAAACCTGGTCGTGTCTGTAATAAAATCCTGTGGAAAAAGTAAAAAGCCTCTTTTCCTTCACACATGGAGTATTTCCATAAAACATCGCCAATGTCTGTGAATTTTAAATGTAATTTTCATGTTTCGGCTGAGATCACGTTTGATCTCTGGAAAAGCGTACAAAAAAGTTATTGATTTCATTAAATTTTTACAAATGCTGATACACCCATTGCGGTCAGTCGCTGTTGAATGATCTTTCACATGTAATGAACACAGTAAGCTAATGCTCATCAATAAAATCGATTTGTCTCCTTTTATACGGAAAATAAAGGAGAATAGGACGCTTCATTTATGCTTAGGCTGTGAAATAGGGATTATTGTGAACTAGACCTATCGGACATTGCACTTTTTTCATTCAACTTCTAAAAAGATATTTTATATAAAAGTAAAATTATTTATAAGTTGCGCAGAAGAACGTTATATCGACACGAAAGAGAATAGTGAAGAAGGAGATCTAAAAGGAGCAAATGGTATAGTGATAGGGCAGCCAAAGATGGAATTTGCGATAGTGCCTTTGTGCACCTCCTGAAATAGCTCCTTCCCTATTCTCTCCGTCCTTTCATGTACCAATCCCTTCTTCACGCCAATACCGACCTTAACCACGTCGGGGCCATCTCCGGCTGCGGCTTGACTGAAGTGCCTTCAATTTCCAACAAAAATGAAAGCACTCTAAATCTTCGTGGTCCTTTTGTTGGGAGCCTGACAGGCTTTATTGAAGATGAGTATTGATCAGAAAGAACTAAGGACGTTGTAACATTATTTAAATGATAACTTTGGCCTGGTTATTGACTTTTTAATAGCAATTTGAATTTAAATGAGAGCGATTTCTAAATTCAGTCAGTCCATAGCTTTCTGCATCATTAAGAGAATCCTGCCAAAGAAAGAAACTGTCAATACTGAAAAACAATGAAGTAGAAATGCATGTTTAAATTTGTCTTGGCGCGCATATGTGTAGAACCTATAAGCGATTATCATGCTCGATGAAATGTATGCGTAAATAAAAGGTCATGTTTAAAGAGATTGCGTTTTAGAGAAATTGTCTTGAGATTATTACATACGTATATCGTATAGTATTCTCGAATTTAAGACGCCCCCAAGTTTTGGAAGTAACGTAGTTGTGGGGGGATAACAACAGGATTGTAAGGCGCAAGCTAGTTGCTGTGGTGTGTGTCCCAAGAGGTCTGGGAAGGCTTGCGATGGAACAACTTCTGACGGTGGGTTGATGGGGCGGAGAAACCGAATCATAGCTCCAGAATTCATTGCTAAAGAAACTTTTCTCTACGATGCCTACTTTACAGTAATCCGCTTCAGATCACGAATCTAAGACGCTTTCGGAGCTTTTAATTCCAGAATATATGCTTCATCAATTATGGATGAGATATTTGCATGGAATCGATCTTACTATCTTGTGTATAAACACCAAGAGGACTACAGGCAATGCACCCTTAATGCTTTGCACGTAGTAAAATATCGGCGTGGCGAATGTAAATATTACTTTTCACGCTTTAAGTTTATCTCAAATAGTCGACAGCATGTTATTTGGAACACAGTTAGTGAGGCATTTTTTTTAAAATCTCTGGTGAAGTTCGTTTAAGTAGAAAAAATGAGTAATACGCCTCTTACAAGGCGGAGATGAGTACCGAGAGCAATTATTAAAGATTCATATTTAAGTCACCAGTAAAGATTGCGGCATATTATCATCATTACCGGCATTTAAATCATCAATAAAGAGCATAAAATAGTAAACAATCTCTCCAAAGAGGTGTGACTTTTAAAAGCAGTTACCAAAACTATCATCGCCATTATTGAATTCTGGTGGACGTTAACCTTCTACGCTATTGTCAAATAAATCTGGATAAAAATAAACAACTTAAATAAAAAGATAAATTGTATTTTATTTACCAGCAACGCCGATGGTATTTCAGAAAGCACAAAATTTATTTTGAGTATTAGATTTACTTTTAAAGCCTTCCAACTCTGAGCGTTTACGGCAATTCTTCATCTAGAGAATATCTTACGATCTTAGATGTATCGTGGTATGAAAGCTGTCAAAGGACAAAGTTATTGAATTAATTACTGTAGAACACTACTGATCGATTCGCGGCTACAGCTAACTTCTTCTCTTTCATTTCTTCATCTGAAATCTAGCTCGTGAATCATGCGTTTTCATAATTTATTCACAACAAATTTGATAAATACAAATTTAATAATACGAATACGTACGTAAATGAGAGATGTATAGTGAAAGATAGCACTTTGTTTTGAGTAATCATTCTAAAATTGACCAAAAAATGTGTTGAACCCAAATTCAATATTAAATAATACCTTATTTTCATAAAGAGACTCTTTATGCACGTCGTGAAATTCCATCTGGCGCGCTAAAATATCTAATTAAATGCGAACTGAAATACGCTGAAGTTTTTGTTGTCTCTAGTTAAACCGGAACCCATTGGATGGCCACCACCGGACACTGCAAGAAATAATTCATTAAAAACCACGATGAATTATTTTTAGTAGACCGATTCATGAGAAGGGTAACCAACATTTTCCGATCGCTTCAGTTGGTTTCTCGTGAGCCTCTCTTATCTTTTGGGAACTGTCAGTCCTGAATTGCGATATCAGCGCCGCACAGTGATGCCTATCAGAATGTTTGGATGCCTTCATTAGCATGTATCTTCAGCTCGTTGATGGCTAGGGATACGGAAGGGGCATAAATTGCATCCTTCACATGGTCACACAGATAATAACCGGTTTGAGGTTGGAGGAACGAGATCGCGGTCCGCTCGATCATCGACGTCGAATTTTCTGTTGCAGCAGGTTATTTCCAGTGAATGTTAGCACCAGAAAGTGAAAAACTGTTGCGGTTCGGCCTCACAAGGCACAGTCGCGTGTCGTTCAGCGGAAGAACATGACAATGTCAGCCGAAAATGATGTGGTATCCACATCGCGTACGAGTAAATCTGAGAATTTGAGAATGCGAAACATGGCAAGACCCACTGAAGTATTAAGTGTTGATTTTTGTGCTGTTAACATTGCCTAAACATGACCAATTTGTGACTAATTTTCAGAAATTTAATATTAGGTATTTACCGAACGAAAGAGTGCAAACTGTCCTAAAGGAATGTTACAGATTATTGAAATGTGACAGATTACTGAAAGACTGAACCATTCTTTATATGATAGAAACTGAATTAATTTGCGCAGAAAATTAATGAATTTCACTGATTAGTAATTATTATCAGTATAAATAAACTCACAAGTAATCGTAGGGACACAAAGTTGCATAGATTGATACATCCAAATAAGTAAATTCATGAATATTCTGAAGATATAGAGAGATGGCAATGAATATTCGAAGTTATTTAAGAAAAAGTAGCATCATAGGAATAACATTCAATGTATTTTAAATGAAAATATAAAATTAAATGGTTAAAAATATATTTTATGAGTTTTTCGGAACATTTACCGAAAGCATTAATAAATATTGGATTAATGTAAATATTCTATCAATGCATAACGTTCTTTAACAAAACCATGCATATTTTCATTGCGCTTTACTTTGTAATTTCGTGACGCTTTAATATCATTGCGAGGAAAGATATATCCAATTAATTAATAACGGTGATAGTATAACAAGTGTGAAAAATAGCGACATGACTAGGACTCGAACCCAGGTCTCCCACTTCCCGCGCAGGTATCTTAACCGCTGAACCACCATGCCGCGTCCGTCGTGCAAAGAAGTTCACCTTTCCTTAATGACGGTAGTGTTTGAACGAATAATTGTTTTATCTATTTCCCAAACTTCGAATTTTCCCTCAGAAAACAGTGAACACATGAATTGCCATACAACTTAATTAGAAATAGGAGATATAGTATGAGCACCGGTTAAATCGATGAATTATAACCTCTGTACCTAGTGTAGTATATAGTTATAGACGCACATTGTGTACCTACATATCTAAAGAGCCAAAATGAAGATGCTGTACTCGAAGGCAGCGGTCAGACAATTATCGGCGATTCAATCTAATGATATATCTTTACCTTTAAAAATAACACGAATCACACAAATAAATGCACACTTTGATCGCTTAGTAGAATTTTGATTCAATTTTACCCCCAGGAATAGTTAGTAAATAAATTTAATTTTCAGTTAGTAAGAGTCAATTCTTTATTCTTATTGGAGTTCGTTGACAGCAGAGATTAGAAAATCAGTATAATTATATTATGCTAGTTTAAATCTCCGGGATACGTCTGAAAATTCTCTAAAAACTACCTTACTAGCTAAGGGAATATTCTCAATGGCGACTTAAATTAGGAAAATCATGAAGGAGGTTGATATAATTCTACAAGTGATCACAAATTAAAATGTACATGCGTTATAGAATTTGTTAGCTTCGATATTTTGTTCCTAGATCTGCAGAAATTTAAAGATCGAGAATTGATAAGGAATGAGTAAAACTATTAAATGATTTCTGTATCTATTCTCTCAAAATCAAAGGGTGATTAAGGACTATTTAAATGTACTTATTAAATAATACTCCGTGCATAAATTAGGTCCACGAATGAAAGTCTATGAAAACTATCACAAATATTACACTAGGGGCAGGCAAAAAGGTACTAAAAATTAAGACGCAAGAAAGTAGTTGTGATTTTTCAGTTTACAGAGGCAATCAATCCTTAAACACTTCATTTATTTATGGGACCCTGGTACCGATGTAAAAGGATCCGAAAGGGTAGAGCCAGTGGTCGGATTTGACACGTCTAACCCGACGGACAGAAACAAGCAAAGTACACGGGTTTTACGCGCTCTCAGCGAGAATCTCATTAGGGCGCTCGAAAATGAGATTTCGGGACAAGAAAATGAGACATTGGTGACAGGCGGTGGTTTGGTTGGAAGTGGTCGCCATTTTAGCTATCCGTTCACCTCACTGACAAAGAGATCAGTGCCCCGGATGACTTGTAATCGAAATAAATGAGAGTTGCGATGACACTCCCATTTCCGCTTGAAACTAAATGGCAAAATGAGTCGTTAACGATGCTCGTAATCGTTTGTTGGAGAAGGAAATTCTCCTTTTGAAAATTTAAATAAAAACGAAATAAATATGAACTGGAATCTGAGAGAGAGAAATTTGGACTTCTAATTACAACCTGCTATTACAACCTGCTATTACAGCTAGAGATAATTGAAAATAACGATACTGCAACTTTTTTAAAGACTTCACAAAAATGTTATGGCATCTTCGTGAAGATGAGAAAACATTGTTTGGAAATAATATATCTAACGATTAAGTTCCTAACGATATGCTGTGAAAATAAAGAGCCCATTTAATATATTTTTCACCAATGATAAATAACCGAAATTAGCACGAATTCCAACTTTTTAAAGCGTTCCTCCGGCTTTGCACTTCTTCATAAGGCATACGTTTTTCTTTGAGTTTGAAAATTATTCCCGTTAGTTAGATATATAAGAGATTTGTGATGTTATATGATAGTTACAGGACGAATGACGCAATGCGTTACGGGGTGTGACGCCGAAGGAATAAAGTCACGTCGGAAAGAGGGTGAAACATTCCTAATACATGAACGAATGCTACCTTTTAAAATTCACAGGCTTTTAGGAAGCTAAGTTACTGGATATGAATTAGGTTCCTAATACGTGATGATAATGAAAGCTATTATTAGTAGTTAAGTTAGGACTCCTGGATAGAAAAAAGAGTAGCACGTTCTTCTATGGTGAAAGCGGTCCTGAGCTCGATTTCTGGTGAGGGCCCTTATGTGCGAAATTACCTCAGTAGTCGAAACACTTAAAAAATACACTACTAATCCTGCTTATTAAGTTATATATATATCACATAGCGGGTCTCTTTTACTTTTGCACGCTTATGAAGAATGGCAGAAAACGAAAAAAACGAGGGAAAGAGCGTGAACTCATCATCCTCTTACATCTAAATCAGCCGTCTTGGAAGATTACAAAAACGACGAACATTTTAAAAGAAAACGATCAGAGATATAAAACGCAACTCTTTAATCTCGTCTTTGCCTCATTCAATTCCAAAACTCCGGCTGAACCGCGGATGGAATCCAGCGAATATAATGGAAATCAGCTGTTAACTGACGCGACAGAAATCCTTCACAAAAATAGGATAACGAGATCGTTCCAGAACCCCCCGGTCGACAAATTAAATGGCGTTAACAATACATTTCTCGAACTGAGGACGAAGCCCTCTGGTTTGCCTGTTGCGAACGCACCACTAAAATCTCACGGTCCAATCCATAGGGACGGGAAATCGTTTGGCCTCTCGCAAAGCATTCGTTCGAAAATCCTACGAGCGAATGCAAATTATAGCAGGGAAAGGAGAAGAAATATGCGGAGGTTTTAGGGAGAATCGAATGGAATCAGATGGGCATTTAGGGACAGGTATTGGGAAATGAACGATACTCTGACTGCCACAATCGGAGGCCGAATTTATGGTAGAGAAAGAATTCGGAAAACGTCCAGGTCGCGTAGCGCAAAAAGGAAAGCAAGAGAAGCTACGCGGAAACTTTTGAGGGAATCTGGGATCAGAAAATATTTAAACGCGGCGGAAAAGTATTTTTTGGGGATACGCGATCGGAAAAGCTGAATGAGACCATCCACACCGACATCAATAGCAGTGGTCGTATTCATATTGTATGTCACCTAAAAAAGAGAGCATGTTATCACATTGTGGATGCGTCATCAGTCTGTTCAATGCAGATTCTGTAGCTGTACCACGAGCGGAATTATTTGCGTTTGCGAGTGTAGTAACTTCATTTCTGCTCAGCAAGGCGAGTTTTTCTCGGTAAATTTGTAAGTAGTAAATAGGCGGATAACCTAGTGAGCTGCTGCTATTTGAATTAATTGCTCAGATAACCTAAAACATTTTTATTCGATTATTTTAAGATATGATTAAAGCATGCAGAGTGTTTTAAATGTTCCAGTAATTGCTTAGTGGTACCTTCTTTGAAAAATTTATTTTTAAATTTAAGTCCAAGAAAAAGTTAGAAAAATAGCTGAATGGTAAAAATATTCTAAGGATGTCAGCGAGCTTGCAAATTGTGTATTCTTTATAACACGAAAAATATAGAGCGATCTAGGAGAGGGACGCCAGAAAAGTGTTTAATTCGGTCTATGAAATGTTTGATGAACGTTATTGTAGGAAATGACAGTAAGACTAGCGATAGAGTTACTTAAAAGTAAGAAAAATCGAGTCTTAGATTTAAAATTTTAAGATGCGAAAGAAATAATACGATATAAAGTACAAAAGTCAAACTTCTCTCTAGTACCTATTGTATTCATCTGATTGTGATATCTGGGGTAAGCACTTTTTGAATATAATTTGGACTGAATGGGAGAGAGAATTGTTCTAAATCAAAACGAATTCTGAAGAGCGATGAAATGACTGTAATCCAAATTGAGGCGGATAATGTGTTAGTTCTTCAGTATTTACCTAATAAAAATGGTTTGCCGAGATAAATGGCTTTCATTTCACTCACCCCGATGTCCCATAGGTCCTGTTGGGCCAGGTGGTCCGGTGCTTCCGGGACGACCTGTGAAGATGAATTCATTTGGATTATACCTTAAGCTGGATTAAAACAACAGATGCAATATAGATCATTTTCCTTATATAATAAAATACAAGACATTTTAGGCATAGATAAGCTTATTTATAAATAAGTAAAATGTCATTTACAATGTATTTTTGAAAACATTGGAACATATTTAATATTCACAATTCTTGAGAGTGATGAATGAGTTATGGTACTCCTCATACATTAAAATATGTTATAAGTGGTATGTTTGTAATTAGTTATGTCAAATATCCTCCTACTTAAGTAATGAGACCGAAAGGGGCTTTTCAATTTGCAGTATTTTGTTATCTTTTCGAGTTATGCCTTCCTTTTATATGTTTATATCTTATACATATTATCATAGAGTAATCTTAATAAGTAATATTACTATGGAGTACAACGATATTATGTAAGTACTATGCTATTATGTATGGGTTTAAACACTTACATATGAACCTAGGTGATCCACTAAAAGCATTTTATTATTTCATAAAAGAAATTCTACGAAACAATATTTCGACCATTTTTATTCTGCAACAACTTTTGGATACGTAAATATAGCCGCATAGATTGTTATTATAGATGATTGTTTTCCTTTTCTTTTAATCAGCTCGGCCTATCGCAATACGATGTTAATAAGATTGCTGGATTTCTCGAAACGTACGAAAATGTTATTATATTCTTGAGTTATGTTCCGCTATTTCTCGATTTATGATATTTACATTTAATCTAAGTAAGTACATACATATTATCGTGATGATAATATATCACGATTCTTTCCGATACTAATGTTCCATAAATGAAACTGAATACGTTTCCAGTTTTGTTTATTTTTAATCAGAAGGATGTTCCTTTGATAGGATAACATGAGAGTAACGAATATAACCGTCATGGATCAACAATCCACCTCTGTTACGTGATTAAAATTTGATTAAGGCGTTTTCACCGAATGCTCGCAGAATTCGTTCCGTCACAAACGAGTCACGTTTAGAAGATCACGCACGACCTGTCACACGTCACCAGTGGGGGAGGCAAATTGGCCCAAACAACACCTTTCATTTGTCGATTAAACAATTCCGCAGTCGATTGTGCATTCCCTTTGTGTCACCGAGGACCCGTCGCATCAGTCTCAATCACCTCAACTTTCTCGTCCTCGAAATCATCCGTCGACGGTTGCGCTCTTCTCCTGAGACCTACTCTCGTAAGCAGTTCCGTAAAGAGGGTCTTCGTTCGCACGCCCTGGGCGATCTCCCGTGGATCTAACGCATCTTTCCCTCGCTCGAATTCTTCTTCCGAGCGTGACATGATTTGCAAATTAATTGTCACTTCAAACACTCTGAACCGAGCGCAGAACTGTCTCTTCGCCTCTCTCCAAAGACTTGCGGTTCACGAGAGGGTGTTACGGAAGTTTCCCTTGTTTCTACAAGTGTTCAAACCTAGATAAATGGAGATTTTCGACGTGAAGGATAACTAGAAACTGTTTCCGTACGTGTTTGACGGTTGGGTAAGAGAATCAAGCGTGGGTTCATCCTCTCTCTTTGGCAGATGAACAAACAAAAGATAGGAAAGTTGCATTATCCAACGGTGTAGCAAATAGGATGCTGATGAAATGCTAGCAATGTAAGTTAATTAATACATCCGGGACTTTTTTCTTTATGTTTCGGAGTAATTATCAGTATTACTAATTTTCTTAATTTACGCCGCAATTGAAGCTAATTAAAAAGAGTTACGTATTCAAACTTCACTAATACACGATAGCAGAAGCTAAATTTAAATTAC
Source organism: Ladona fulva (assembly GCA_000376725.2). Lineage (NCBI taxonomy): Eukaryota > Metazoa > Arthropoda > Insecta > Odonata > Libellulidae > Ladona > Ladona fulva. Next base: position 1,904,777 of record KZ308415.1, read on the forward strand.
CTAGCCCTCGTTTGATGATTAACTACACACAAGATTTTAATACCATACGAAATATTTATGAATTAATGTTTAATTAAATATTTTAACGCCTACCTAAAACAATTTAGGATGCCATAACGGAGATTAGTTTTTTGAAGAAAATTCAATTCAATTCCCTTCCTGATGCAAACTAAATTTTGGAGGTAAGGAGAGAAGATTATCTATTAAAAATTAGATGAATAAAAAGGAGTGTTCTTCCCCTTATTCTCAATAGGAAGAGTTGTTTCTTGTAATGCATACTTTATAAGGTGAGAGAGGAAATATAAATATCTGCTGCTTATATTTCATCTTCATTTTCCGTTCTTTTTTCATGAATAAAAGAAAGTAAGGATTCGCGGAATCTTACTCGACATGTCCTCCTTGCTGCATATGAAAATTATTGTTAACTTAATGTACTACTCTCAAACGATTTACTACTAATATCACAGGAAAATTAAGTTCGTGGAAGAGACGCCTCTATAGCTAATTGACGTTTTTCAGTAAAGGATAAGTTACATTAATCTTATTCTATGAAATGTATCTCTGTTAAGGACCAGATACGATAGAGTCAAGGAGCTTAGAAAATTATTGCTGCAAGGCTTTTTCAATGTTGAATAAGAAAATAGAGGTCAGCATGCGTATTATATTGATAAAAACGTAGGCGATGATGCTGATGCAGTGGAATATGCGAATGAGTCAGTTTCTGAACAGAATTACAGAAGAACGTATCTCGAATCAATATCGTCAGATCAATATATTAGGGGAAAGGACATAAACAAGGAAAAAGTGGTTCCCTACCAGAAAAGCTTTTCCTTTCATTTTTCCCATGAGTTTGAAAATTCCGATGAAACTGGCATATGAATAACTGATGGATGAGTCCAAGTCGATTAATCTTTCTTTCGGAGACGAGTCAATGAGGGACTCCTTTTCGATATACTTTGAAAAAGGTTTCAAATTTTCTTCAAGAATTCTTTGCGTCAGCAACTGTAGGTATTTTAAAGCCATATGTCGTCAGTTGCATATTACTTCAGAAAATTGAATTCGATATGTTTGTTATAGACAGGAAAATCAGGGATACGTTAAAAATTCCATCAAAATCATTGTATATTCCTCCAAATGGGCTTGATCAGGCCACGAGATAATTTTGACAACGAGACCGGCAAATATTTGTTTGGAAGATAATTTTATTGAAAATTGTTAGGAATTCCAAAGCAGTACTTACCCTTGGCGACTGATTTATAATAATAGTTAAAATAATACCCTCATGTGTCAATTTTGAGGTTAGATTCATAAAAGGTCGTCGATTTTGTGGTTAGATTTTCATTCAAGTATTTATTTAATTGAGCGGTAATTAAAATCCTTTCACGAAAATATGAAATCGCTAACACCTTCACCTTCTCTAACACCCTCTCATCTCCTTTCTCCCCCTTCCAAAATCCTTTCTCGTAAATTCTGTCTATTAGTAAACAGCCGTATCTCCAAATTCAAGCAGTTATCTTTTCTTGTGTTTAGAACACATCAAAAACCCCTATTTCCTAACCCCTTCACTCTTCTTCCTTTCCCCTCCAATGCCTTCCCGTGCTTTCAATAGCTGTACCAAGATGTACATTTTACCTAAGGATGATCGTCTTTGGCCAAAACAGGTCGGAATAATAAATATCTGTGGAACTTACGAAATTATGTTTCTTTACCATCTAGATGGTATTTTACATTTCATAGTTGGCCCTTACCTTGAATAAGAACCTAAGAATATAATAATATATTATTATTGTTGTGTTAGAATTGAATTCATTTAATAGAATTCCCTCCCTACTGAGCGGTAGGGAATGCCATTCAAAAAATCTTAAGAATGGGTACGACAGGGCTATGAAAAGGAGATATGAGACAGCCCAATTCAGGATAGGTTTGATTAGGCGGAAACTCATTCACTGTGTAGATGGAGAATTGCTTGAAAATGTATTCTATGAGTGCACCTTATTTCAGCACTGTCTGATAGATTATGAGCCTTAGAGAGAACTCTGGGGGTAAGTGGTTCGCCTAGCAGTCAATTGCAGAGGACAAAGGAAAAATTTGAGGGGATGACGCGTGAAACAGGGAAGAAAAATGAGTTTTTGGTAGCTATCACTCATTCAACCGGCTTCTTGCGAACGACGTAACTGAGAGATGGGTGTGGATTAAAAAAGGATACTAACGGGTCTGGGTGATAAATTAACGCCATCGCCTTCGGGTCATCGCTAATGATGCGTCATTAGAATGATCTCGATAATTTCATTATCTCCTCATTTAGAAGATGAAAAAGGCTGACGTTATCATTAATCGCTCTTTGGATGTATCGGACAGAACGAAAGCATGCAGAATATTGAAGAAACATTTTAAATTTAAATAGCTAATAGTTACGAGATAGGCTTGAAAGATTTCTAATCTTTGCAGAATTTTACATACGAGTATATCTACGAAATATGTAGTTTTTCACTCGCGGATGTATTGTATTTTCCATACTTATGAAAATTTGATCTTTTTTCGAAGAAAGGATATTTGACAAGGGAAACAAAGCATGGTTTTGGCTTTAAGTTTATGAGAGAAGACAAATTAATATTAAATCCAAGGACGAGAGAAAGATGTTTAAGCATGAGGAGGCGTGAACCTTAGAACCAAAGGATGAACAGAAGTGAAAAATAGCGACATGACTGGGACTCGAACGCAAGTCTCCGATAACAGAGTGGAAGAATTACTGCACGGATACAGCAGGTGGGAGACTCGGCTTCGAGTCCCAGTCATATAGCTACTTTTCACTAGTGTTTCTTATGAATCAACGTTTACCTTTCAAAGTGTTGAGCCTATTTTGGAAGAACGAAGAGAAACACAGCTTTCTAAGCGTGCGTGTGTAAGATAGTTTAGGAAGGAACTGCCTCAATGTTTTCATTTATATTTATTCAATAGGATTCTTAGACCATTAATTTTAATGCCTGCAAAGTAGGTGCGCAATTTCATGCAAGTATATCAATAGAATACTGGAAAAACTGTTTGTATATGCTTTAAAGTTTTTACTATCCGAGGTAAGTATTGGGCGCTCTCAGTTTGAGTAAGGATAGGTATTGAAAGACGATAATTCGAGTGCGAATGGGATGCCCGATGAACCGAATTACAGTACAGATGGAGAAACAAACATTTCAACTAAAGAGACGTTGCTGAGCACCGTTTGGAACCTTCAGATCGGTACGTAGGCGGTATGCGAAAATAAAAATACCGATTAAAAATCTTTCTCATCGGCTGCAAGCGTAATATTCTTTCAACGAAATGAAACTTTGTAAAAACTTCCTCTGCTTCTTGTTGATAAGTAAGGCTAAGGAGGAGGTTCTTTTTCGAATTTCAAACGGTCTTAATACGGCATTTATGGCATAGATAAGCAGTAGGAAGACATAACGGAAATTCAAAAGTTACTCGAAGAACGTCCAAAGAAACTTCCCTTCTCGTAATTTAAAAATTGTAATTTGCTACAATTTTATGAAAAAATTCATGACAGCTAGCCTCAGTATCTTACATTATAAGATGTGTGGTACATACACGATCAACTGTTTTTCTGATTAAAAATTCTTCGTAAAATCCACCCTTGTATCACATGGTAGAAGCGAAGAAATCTCATTAGAAGAATTAAATCTAGAGATATTTTGACGAACTGTTCATATATTTAATCAAATTGTGCGTTATTTGAACCCAAAATCTATAATAGACAATAGGAAAAGAAGTCCTTATGGAAATTTCTTTCTTACGGTACTTGTGTCGACTCCGTACAATGAGGCTTTTCATTTTAATTTTCCAAAAGAATGAAGCCTGCAAGCGGTAAAAGTGAACTTTACACATATTTCTAACGGGAAATATTTTCCTCGTCTAGGATCAAACCGAAAAGTAAAAGGAACATGAAAAGTAGCCTGTGTCCTGTGCAGGGAAGAGATGTAATAATGTGCCAATCTTGTAATTTGTTCTAGTGCTAGGGGAAAATAAAGTTTCCCCTACTTTCCCCATTCCTCTCTCTCTATCACCTTCCTCTTAGACGTCATTAGAAACATAATGGTCCATTTAACCATCGAAAGATGTAACATATCGGTATAAAAAGTAGCCTATGTGTCAATTCAGGCACACATTATCATCCTGTCAAATTTCATCAAAATCTGTTGGACAGTTTTTGCGTGATGCTGTAACAGACACACATGATTTTTTAATAGGTGTTTTCAACTCAATATCCCTTCTAGTTACCGTATATACTACTTTTTTGAAATTTTATTTAATGTACAGGAACGGCTCCTTTACAGATTTATTATAAGTATAGATAATAAATTATGTAATAAAAGAAATAATAATAGCAATAATAGAAATTGTAAAATGGTTGTATGTATACACACGTATAGAAGTTATAAATTCTGGTCTGGCTTCTGGCATTCTGGTCTGACGATGAAATTAAGAAAATTAAATAAGTATTTAGAGAACTTCTTTGGATGGGGAAAGTGGAATTTGGTTAATGAAAGATTAAAAATGAGAAAAGCTCCTGAGATATGAATGTGACGAAAGCAGATGAGCTTGGGTGTTTGAAAAAGAAATGAGGAAGATCTGAAACCACTGTAAATGAGAGGGTGCGGGGGAATAAAAAATAACGAAGCAAGTTTGTTGATTGAATCTCAACGCAAAGTATGAGGCGGAGAAGGCGATCAAGGAAAAGAAAGAAATGGTTATAATGAGCTTTAGAGCCTTTTTATGTTCTGGCAATGAGGATAGCGATACTATGATATCCTCTTATATGATATAATATCCTCTTCAAAGGGAAAGGCTATTGCCAGATATTGACTTTACTGCAATACCTTTGCAGAGCCCATGTTAAATAACACAAAGTTCCTCATAAAGGCCCGAGGACTTTTCGGACTCATTTTTACTGAAATTACTTTTTTAGAGAGAAATGAAATCGGGAAGGCTGATATAGCTGGTGGTGACATCTGGACTTATTGAGAGACCACGATGCTATATTCCCTTCTGAAAGGATAGACAATCCTCATGACTAATAAAGGAGCTTTCACGAGGAGATGACTCCTTCGGCTACGCTTAATTGGCTACGATTGGTATCCGAACATGAATGAATTCCTCTCTTTCCTTGAAATCGAACCAAAACTTCGAAGAAGACAATTTCAGCTTCCTTCTTCGTTTGCTATGTAAGATTAGATTGATCGTTAAATAGTTAAACACTATCACTTGATTGAAAAGTTGAATACGATTAAAGTCAAAATACAATATTGATAATATAGTTAATAATTCAACATCTTGAAACCCTTGTCTGAATTCATTTTCCGAATTCTTCAGTAAAAGAAAGGTTTTCAACTAAATGCACGAGTGGAAATACTATCATTATAATTTTAGGTGTAATTATGTATGGCTGTGTAATTTTAAGAAGAAAGTAGATATTTCTCCGAGAAACTCATTTTCTGAATCCAATAAGCCTTAAATTGATGAAAAATTATTTCTCGACGGCTTATTCAGCTACATTCTTAGCACCAAAAAATTAATATCACTTCAATGATAATTATTTTTAACAAATTATTTTCGTAATTCAGAAGATCAAAAAATTACAGAAGCCTGATATCGATGGAGCTCTCGGATGATAAATTATATAATTATAACATTGGTGTATTTCAACTCTTATCGATTGAAGCTGAGTTTGGTTGGCAATTACCATGAAAGTCGACGGTAAATGTTGGTTGGAAGAGATTTCGCACCAACACGAAGTTGTTAGCACCGATCATCTCCCGCCGACTGATGTGCACGAGTAATAAATATTTGGGCGGTAATTAATCAGTAAGTTGGCGAGATAATCAGTATATTTTATACATTTTTGTGCACGGCCTCCGTTTAACCGGCTTCACGGGTAAGAAACAGTCCGATGTAGTTTAAATTTTTTAACGAAATTCGAAATTTATTCGAAATTTGTTAATTTCGTTTGAGATCAAATCAGTCTAATTACATACCATTCAATCCTTATAAATATAAAACTGTAAAATGAGATTGAATTGGAACGCTCATGAATTTGCACGGCGTGTATTTGCAGTTATGAGCGACTATCGGTAGACCAGACGTTTTCCGAGAAAAAGCAGACTGGCTTTGATATTCGTATTCGCTATTTATTCGCCGGGAGAGGTGCTGAATTTACGTCGACGGCGAAACAAAAGACATATGAAAATATATTTGCCTGCGCCGTGTACCAGAGGCTGCTTTTTAAATGAGAGAACCCACCCTTGGCAAGAGCTCCCGTTTTATATGAGGCTGCTCCCAACGGAACGGGGTTAGGAGGCAGATGAAAGTGACGCATGTAATTCGAATTTCTGACTTCGTTTAATTTTGGACGAAAAACTAATCGCGAAATAAGCCGATGGTCTAATTATGATATTTTTTGTAATCCACTCAGGCTCGTTTTTAATTGAGTTTTTGAATTTAAATGGTGAAAATAAAAAAGTTGTAAAAAGAGCAATTGCATTAACTTTGAGCCAACAAATTCTTCTGGCTGTAGGATCTCCTTACGTATCTCACGGGTGTCTCGGCGTTTGAAACTAATCGGACTGAACTTCCATCCCCGTAAGCACTTTGACATTCTTCTCTAAATGCTATGAAAAACGATTAATCAGAGAAAATGAGTGCCTACGTTTATCCCTTATTAAGAGCATTAATTAAATGACTTATTTAATGACTCGTTTTTATCGTGTAAGTCTATTTGTATATTGCACGGATTATATAATTTATGATTTAATGATGATGAATAGATTTTTCCGAAAAGATAGACCAAAATTATTTTTTCATCTTCTCACTTCTAATTTTTTCTGGCAATCATCAGGGGCAATTTTAGATGATTACACAGAATAATAGTACGATATCAGGTACATAAAGAAAAAATACCGAAGCAAAGGTGGAAAAAAATAAATAATTGGCTTTTATGGTGAAAAATTTAGTCAATTTTCTTCCTATGCTGCTTCAAAGGATTTTTAAAGGGCCAAATCCCTATCAAAAGGCAAGGGAACTTCAAAATAGGGGAGGGGAATTTCAAAATAGAATATATACCTCGGAAAGGTCCCTATTCCTGATATAGGAAATACAATGGTGGATTTTCAAATTAACTTAAGCCGTAGTCAAAACATTGCTATATTCTCAAAGTTAAGAAAGTCGTAGTTAAATGGAATGGAACGTTTCGGTACAGTCATCAAAATCACCTGGAAAAGAGTGTTATTTAATGTAAATATTTATAATAAGCATATATCTCTGCGGTAGTTAGTGGATTCAAGTTGTAATGAAATATATAGAAGAGATAGAGATATAATAAAGAACACAATATGTACAGGATTTTATTATCACCTTTAATCGTCTCTGGGAGAAAAGCAGAAAATAGGCAACAACTAGAGAGATGAGTGAAAGAAAACCCAAAGTGAAGCAGTACCGGAAGTCCAAATCGGAAAGTATAAACGAATAATGGAAATGAAAGCACTGGACTCTTTTACGGGATCCCAAGCCGGCAAAATTAGGAGAAAAACACACAATGTAACTATTGTAACATTATAATCACCTGTAAAGACGATTCACAATTTGAATTTCAGATCAACTAAACTCATGTCGCGTCTTCTTAAAGAGAAAAATAGACTGGAGCAACAAGGGGAGCAATTGGGTGAAGGTAAAGTTAGGACTAATTGCTGATGAACCATCACCTTGTTCTGTAGCAGTCGCGCAAAAGTTTCACGTTTCGAGCATCAGCTGCGCCCGAAGTCTCAACTACACAATCATTTCCACGAGAAAGATCCTCCGAAACCGGGAAATTACGTTCTCGTCACAGTATTGCAAACAGGAAATTTACTTTCTGTCGACTTAATGAACATCTTCCTCCGATCAACTTCAAATTCAAATTACATGAACGGAAAATTCTTAGAAAAACTGGTTAAAATTAACTTACAAGCTTTATCGGCGAATGGTACTTCTCCACTATTATTTGGATACAATTTTTTTTCTAATTTAAGGAGAGCATCCTAAGCTTTCAAATTTCTATATTTATTCCTTTTGCAGCCTTCGGTGATTTATTTAAATGAATTTAATAAAAAATTCTTAATGACACCTAAGATGCAATCTACTAACATCTTAATATGTAATATGCCGTTCTTTCCTTCATAAAATTGGTTTCTCTTCTTCCCCAACACTCGATTGATGTGTTGAAGCAATTAATGCTTCAACATATATAAACACGACGGCAAGGGGACTGATTTGAATGAGACATTAAGAATTATGAAATGTATTCCTCACTATATTTTACTAGATAGGGTACGTCTTTGTGACAAGCGATATCGTTTGACTGATTCAATGATTTGATCTCAAGCGTTCCCAGACATGTTGGAATTTACTCGACGTAAATCAATAACCTGCTTCCTCGATACACCACTTCGCAACGTGACAAACTATTTAGTTTCTGGGACTTTAGTTGGAAAATCAATAAATATGTTTGGAATAAAGCTGGTTTCACATGCACTTCTACAGATAATTTCACATAAGTGGATAAGCACATTTTATTGCACTATTCCAAACATCCATATAAGAAATAAAATATCCACGCGAACTTACAAAAAGAGTATTCATGATAGCAGTATGTAATCAAATACTTGTCACTTGAAAAGTTATTACGATGATTACGCCAAAACGTACTGAGGAATAAAAGTAAATGCATTCAAATGCAAAATCCCTCAGGTATAATTTATCTAATAATCTATCTTTAACAGAATCTGCCGAAAATCAAATATAATAATATAATAATGATTGCCTCCCTTTTACATCAACGCCTTCGGGCCTTCAAAGCGACTCTGAGGCCATTGAAAAACAAATGCTCAATGTAAAATCACCTGGAACCCAATCCACCCAAGGAACGGAAACACTTTCAAATATATTCTACAGACAAGGAACGGGGTAAGAATAGTATCGCACGCAAAGTCGGCTAGTAATATTTCCTAGGAGAAACAGACATGATAAATATCTGACATGTTCGGGACTGCCTGCAAAGTCCCTAACGGCATGGAGAAATGCCCTGGCAAGGTAGCTTAGTGGTCAGGACAATGCGGAAGACCCGGGTCCTTGTTCCGATACCATCAGGCTTTTTTAATATCCCTTTCTCCTCGGGTATATTGTACAGCTTTGAACCAATGTTCATATCTTTACATAAAATGTATCTCATATCTTAACATAAAATCATCATCTAACCACTCAACAACTATGCCGACTTCCACCCTGTTAACGGGTGCTAATAATGTATTAGAAAAATGTTTTCAGGAACCCATTGAGATACTATGGGACCAATTTCATTAAAGAATCATTGCCTCTTTCATATTGTTTAAACGCTAAAGTTCAAGAAGCTACAGTCGATCTTCAGTAGTTCTAGGTATGTATCTGTAATGATACTAGAGTTTTGGAAAGTCCAAATTTCACACGCGCATAGTTCATCATAACTACGATATGATGAGAAAACAAAACTATAAACGAGTTTCGGACATTATGCACAAATATCTTCGTGAATTATAAACTGCTTTACGTACGTCCTTGGAGTGAGAAGGGAAGAGAAATACATGAATTAAATGATGATAAAAACATTCATGTAATTATAGAGGGAAGAATATTTAAGTAACATCCAAGAAAAACACTGAATGGAATGCAAAAATCGGTAGGAAAAATGTAATAAAATACGTCGAGAAATTTTTTTGGGTCTCGTTTACAGGAGGGACAAACAATATTTCCGATTGGAAATAGTGTTTTAATAGGGGTTTTAGAACAAGAGGAATGAAACTGGGAAAAAGAATATTTACAAAGAGTGAATGTGTATAAAGAAATAGGTTCGTGCCGTTGGAAATGAGAAGTATTTGATTAATGCAAGATTTGGAAAAGTGAGGGTAGAAGTTGCGGAGAGGCTAAAATGGTACGGAATTTATCATAAAATATAAATAGGTTCACTTTCAAAATTTTACGTAGGTCCTAGACATTTGGGATGCCTTTTGACATCTTGCCTTATGTTTCTTTAGATCAATCTGATCAAACAAAGCTGTTCAAATTACACGGTGTATCTATCATACGAAATAACTCACAATAAGGTTGAAACTATTGATAATTTTGGCCACTGAAATGATTTTTCTAATCACTTAACGATGAATTTAAGACGAAGAATTTTTCCAACAGTGTAGGTATTCCATCTCACTCATATTAAAAAAAATTCTTTAACTGTCATATTATTTTATTATAAGAGTAAATTAATGGATCTAATTAATGTTAAAATTATTTCCTTTTCAATGTGTAGTTCATTTACACTTCATTAATTTGTCACTCAGATGAAGACGTAGAATGGTATCCTCACTTTTAAAGTTTGCGTGCACTTCTATTTTCTGGTAACATTCTTATGTTTCCAATTCAGCTACTAATCAGTAAATATGGAAATAAATAAACAGAGAAGTTTGGATACCGCGTGTTACATTGGATATAATTTATGTCTAATAGAGTAATGTAAGGTTGAGGAATGGTGTTTTAACTTTGCATGCTAAAGCCGTGTAGTATATATTGAACAGTGTGCAGCTCTCTCAACCAATATATCATCTAAAAATTCTTATACATTAAGAGTCATTCTTCCAAGGACATTTAATAAATCTTGCTGGTGATTTTCATAATATCATAGGAATGATAGACTACGTCAACGTCCAGGAAACCAATTTTGAGGAACGATACACTGATGGTACGTACAAATTTAATTTGAAGCAAATTCTGAGAGAATGGTCAATAAAATCTACTTCTAAGGCAATGTCCAAATACCATTTCAGTTGCTACTTTCATTTATCAATCAATATAATTGTTCAACTGAGAGTTAAATACAGGAGTAGAAATTAAGAGAGATAGTATTAAGTGGGAGAAGGGTTACTTAAGTAAAAATCAAGCTTGTAATTAATTAATTTCAATAAAATACTCAAACACATTTACCTAATTATACTACACTTGAATATCAGTAAGAATATCTTAACACGGTTAAATACAACATCTAGACAGGAATACAAATGATGTATAAATTTTATTTCGAATACTAACCTTAGAAATGATCTTCATTTATCGGTCTCGAGAAATATGAAGCTGAACTATAGATATTGTAAAATAGTTCTTTATTGCATCAATGACCAGGTATCGCATAAAATACTGAAGTATTCATATGTTGGAGAAAATTGTAGTTGAGGGAAGAATAGAGGATGCAACAGTTGGTTCTCAACCGCGAGCGCATGAATTCCGACAGGGAAAATGAAGCAAAAGAGAAAACTCGTAGAGGAAGCCGTCAACTCAGGAAAATGATGTTAGTGGTGTGGATGGGGAATCAGAAATAGGAAGGAGAAGGAAGGGACAGGGAAAAGGGACTGGGAAAGGGGCAACGGGATGGAAAGAGAGGAAAGAATTCGAGAGCGTAAGAACGGAAATATATGGAGGGAAAGAATAATGGAGGCCCGAGTGAATTGATCACCGTTACAAGAGATGACACATGGTTTTCCATGAGGCTAAGAGTAGTTAAGTAACACTGGTAGAAAGTTCGGAGGAGACTGGAAAGTGGGAACGGAAAGCACAAAGGAAAACAAGAGACATTAAAGGATGAAAGGGAAAATAAAGTGTACACAAAGCCGTTTTATGAGTTTTCTCACACATTCAACGGAGAATAATTTTAATACCTCACGTCAAGCGCAATATGGCTCCAGAATATTAATCGTTTAATTAAAAAGTTTTGTAATTCCAATTAATCAGTTAGTAGAATGATTACTCATTCCTCGTTGCTCAAGAAAGGAAAAATTGAGTTCTTACTCATTCTAAGAATAAATTCTGCTTCCGGAATCTCTTCAACACGGGAACTTTTAATTATATCAATTGATTTTTTCTCATGAAGGCTGAGCCTAATTTCACGGCATACGTAATGAGGAATAATAATATGACTAGTTGAGAAGAATTAGCTATGATTGAAATCCTTTTCGTAAAACGAAAGAAAAATCTGTCTTTTCAGATCTAGAAAAATCTAACATTCATAACCTTTCGACTGTTTTCCATGTACCGTATCCACCGAAAATGTTTTTACATATATCCTGGAATTAGTAATCAGGCAAGCTATGGCCTAGCTAGACTAAGATATTTATCATTCAGCGTCATTATTCTATATCTTCCCCCATAACTTCAACCTTCCGTGAACTCAATGCTTGATTAACTGGATCTCCTGCTAAGTCTTAACTTTTTCGTTTACAGTTGAAATATAAAAAATCTGTAAAACAAGTGGGGATATGGAGAGTAAATAAAAGGGCGGGATTTTGTGATTGGTAGTTGGAATAAAGCTATAGCTTGAGTTAGCTAGGGAACACGAGCAAGTCTCTTGAAGACTTGTTTATATTGGTTAGTTCTAACAATTCTAGATATTCAGGAGAAATACGTATCCAATGAGATAGATTCTATTCCTTTGAAGGAAAATTTAGCTACCGTTATAAAATTTTAATTTGAGGTCGAAGAGAAAAAAAATAACTAATTCACAAAAATGAGGATATTTGTAACTACAAAAGAGGATTAATATTACAAGAAGAAAAACATATTACTAGTAATTTTTATATTTAAACAGCATTAGAGTTGTGATTATTTTCAGTAACATAATTATTGCAACTATCATCTCCAAAAGTATTAAATAGAAATAAAAAGTAAAGAGATTAACATGCATGGGATCTTATCTTGTAATGTAAAGGTAATACGCAACAGTTTCAAGAATTGCTCGTAGATAACGGAATGTAAAATTTCAGCAGAGCAATTAAAGTTCAGGGAGTTTGAAGCTACTGCTTACTTCCTAATCGTCATTAAGTAGCAAGTACAAAATTAAAGAATCTTGAGATTGGAAGAATGGAAATACGAAGTCCACATTCATACTACTTGCAAATTGGTTTTCAAGTATTGTGTACCTAAGGCCATAGATTAAGCACGATTAATTCCAGACGTTTGTTTAAAATTTAACTATTAAAATATAGCCTCAGCTGTGATAAACAAGAAAGTATTAAAACCCTTTTATTTCCCGAGAAAGATACGCTACATGGAGAAAATGAATCTTGGAGCTCTTACTTAAATTGGAGCTCTTCCATCTAATTACTTTGGTTCTAAACCTTGTGAAATCAGTCTTACGACAAATACATGGGAAAATACAAACGAGAGATATTGGCTATGTTGAAGACATTATGTAAGATATATTTCAAGAAAATGAAACAAATCGTGAGATAACGAAAGTTACTGGAATGACATGCTGTTTCGATTAAATTTCTATTTCTATTTTAAGAACTCTTTCATCGAGAGGTGAACTAGGCATCAGTCGACTAATTTATTATATAATGCCTGTAAAGAACTAAAAGAGGTGAATGCCATTTAATATCTATAATATTTCAGATTATTTCGAATGAAATAATTTCATTTATTATCTATAATTTTTGTAATCTCTCACTTCTTCTACAAGATTCTTGTCATAAATGTGCACAGTTTTTATGAAATGAAAATTGTCTGCAAGTATGTCTCATAGAAAGGCTTTAAAAAGTACAAAAAAACTTTTTATGAAATTGTTGCTATTTATAATTGCCCTCATGTACTCAATCCTTCGACTTATGCATCATGAACTTGGTATTAAAAGAAAGAATCTGACAAATAGGAGAGATAGAAATAAGAGACGGAAAATTAGAGAAAAAATGGGGAAAAGGAACGTAAGAACAGTTGAAACAACAAAAGAATGACCCAAGTAAGGCGATGAGGTAAAATGTGAAAGAGTTTTCTCAAGTACAAAGAAAGCAACTTTCTGGGCACTTGAGAAAAAAGTAGGCAGGATATTTTTCTGATGGGAACATAAGAGCATTAGAAAAACGCGAATGCAGAAAAAACCGTCTTTGAAATGCGGCAACTGAAAATGCATGTACGATTTGACTATGCGCGAATGTGTATACTTAATTGATGGTTTAAATGCCTTAGGAACATCAAAACAATACAAATCGGCGAATAAGGGCGATAGATGCAAAAAGCGAGAGATTGTTAATAGTAAAATCATCATTTGGAGGAATTGGAGAGAAACAATTCCGGAATTCCAATACTCGTACAATAAAATAGAAATGAGAATCTTCTCGTCGATAATTACGCATTCTGGGAAGAGCAATGGTCTTCACTAACGGAGAATAAGTTACGTGCAATTAAAGAAACCATTAAACCTTGGGGTTTTTCTGTCAGAAAGAATAGGAGGGAGGAAGTAGTTTTAACTCGTTTGAGAATTGGACATAGTGCACTGACGAACTCATACCTTTTTACAATTCCCCGTATACCTCCCCACTGTGACAAGTGTAACACCCAACTCTCTATATGTCACATTCTCACTGAGTGCAGGATCTATTCTAGTGAACAGGAGAGGTTTTTGGGAGCAAGCACACTGAAGGATGTCATTGCAGATGATCATGGCAAGGCAGACAAAGTTATTACTTTTATGAAGGAGACTGGACTCTTCCAAAGAATCTAACATAAATGTGGGGCTTTTCTTTTTCCCCCTTTTTATTTAATTTAATTTTTATTCATAACACTATGGCTAACTCACCGCATTGCTACAAATAATATTCATTGTTCATTGTTCTTTTCGATGTAAACATTAAATTATGGTAATTTACCATCACTGTTAATAGCCGGTATGCTGAGAAGGTGCAAAATGACCTCAGCTGTCGAGGCACCTATCAAAACTACTACTACTACTAATTACGCATTCCTTTTTGATTACGTGTAATTATTGATTCAATTAAAATTCTTGATCGACTCTGTACGATTGTATATACATATGTATTGTATAATGAACAAACACTGTCACCTGATCCTGAATCTTCTCGCAGTGATTTTATGTTATAACAACTGTTCCGTCTATTTTTACCATCTTCATGAGACAAGAAAATTACTGTTGGCGCTTAGTTTACGGAGCTACGCCACTATTGTCAGGAAAGACTTTTTAGTTGCAATTTCTCTGATTTTCTTCATCTAAATGACGAAATTAACCATTTTATTCCATTTCTGCCATTCAGAATGTGCAAAATCATTCAATCATTTGTAAATATTAAAGATAAATGCTTTCATACTGTTAAAAAGACATCGGATTCTCGACAAATAAGTTGGCACCTAAAGAAGTGTTGCGCGGTCGTACAAGAGCACACTTTAGAGGGAGCCCTGGTTATTAATAATGTCTCCAGTTTAATGTAAACATAACCTGGAGTTTCAATCCTAAATAAATTAATAACGAAATATTCCAGAAACAATCCTGGAATCGATTTTAAAAGACTCCATTTTCACTCATTCTCTTTCATTTTATTTGCGATATAAACGTCAAATTTAAAAATTATCGAAATTGATATAAATCAGCTTTTTCATAAGTCACAGCGCTGATTCGAACGCTAAAAATATCTTGCTGGGGGCACTTACCGCATATTATTTTTCAAATATCGACCGCTTTATTGTAAAAGTAACTTTAATGTAAAATCTTCGGTAATGATACATTCGGTATACCCGCTGCGATCTTTGTGTAAGCTGGTCGCTATTAGGTTAAGTTTGACACTAAATTTCCGTGGCGTCCTTCATAACCAAAACCATCACCCAGATTTCCAGAGGAAACCGAAGCATTTCCAAAGTCTTTAGGGATATGGGGCCTATCACCCTTAATAAGGTTTGTAATTTTTAAAGTTCAAGGAAACAAATACGAATCTTACCGCAACGAATAATAAACATCTCGTAATTTGTTTCTTCTTTCGAAAGGAACTGCAAAGAAATGGCATTTTAGGCATCCTGAATTGACCGTGGAGTAAAAATATTACGAATTAATCCTAAAATTTTCATTTACATTTTGTTATACCTTGTTCATCTGGAATATAAAATTGAATTTGTTTACCTCGTCTTGATCATCAGAAATATTTCTCTATACTCGCACCAAAAGGGCCTTAGAAATATTTCTTCAGCTAAACAAATGGGCCATATTCAAATAAAAAGTCGTCATTCTTCAATAGAGAAAGATGTCAGTAACCGAAATGAGGAATTTTAGTATTATTAGAAGTATTTTTCGGGTGCTTAAAAAACTATTACTAGGGCGCAGCTTGACAGCTTGGGTTGCAAAAGGCGTGGGTTTGTGGTTAGAATATTAATATTAGCAGACATTTTCAATTCACGGAAGAACCTTTTTACTCGTATAGAAAAAACCCAAAACAAATAGATAATTCCTTAAAAGGGTAACCTATCACCGCCAAGCCCGTCGTAGCTTCTTTACAGGAGCTAGCAGGTGGTACTTGCCCCTGAATTGGCGGCAACAAGCTGTGCGGTGCTCCTGCATTTCCGCAACCCACAATACGATATTTGTTCCAGGGACATTTAAAACTTTTGAAAGGCTGTCCTCATATACGTAATTGCGGGCTAATTTTAATGGAAAATGTTTTTATATCGTTATTATGTTATATGGTACAACTACATCATACACGTACATGAACAAAATTCATGAAGTTCATGAATTCATGAATTTCATGACATTAATTCGAAGTTTTCTACCATGAATTTTTCTGCATATGATTAAAAGTATTCACAGAACATATAATTCTTTAAAGCCATTTTGGGACAGATTTAGTCTTCGGGCAATAATTTAGAGAGTTTTTCTGTAGTATGTAACAGGCCGAATTATAAGAACTTTGTATTGTACAATGACATAACAAGAGTTGGACGGCGATACTGTTTCCGATTTAATAGGCGTGAAAAGATTTGTAAAATTAGTGAGTTTCAAATTTACGCAGTGTAAAAAAAATGTACGTCACAAACAGTCTTAAGCTTATATACTCTAAGTCAATGCTTCTCAAACTATTACTTTTATAACAAACAACACCCATTAATACAAACCTCGCGACATCTTATAAACCACGGGTTTGTAAGTTTCAGTTTGGATTTAAATTGAAAAAGAAAAAACATTAGGTTTTGGAAAAGACAAGGACATAAATACATAGTATATTGTACTTTTATTACGAAATCTATTCATACATAACGTACATGGTAAAGTAAGGTTTATCGCACCGTGGGTTTTTCTCTAAAAGCCCTCAGCCGAGGAGTTATTTCCCCGCAACCATATCCTTTACTTTTTACTGTATTTTTTAAATAATTTTTAATTTCTGAAATTCTATGTTAAATGTATGACTTCAGAGGTTAGGAGTAAGAGAGGCCCACATGGGCCTAACCTCGCCGAATACCTCGCTCTATAATCATAATAATAATATATAATGAGATATCACAAGAATTTTTTCCTTCTAATGTTATACGAAACTCTAAGAGCTTATTCACGACACATCACGAGGCCGTGGCACACCGATTGGAAAGCACTGCGTCACCCGACGAAGTTCAATATTAAATATTTATTTCATTAAAACATTGTAAATTTTCGAGGATCTCGTAATACCAAGAAATACCGAACACCTCAGTAATCTTTCAGCTATTCCATTATATGAATTCCTTCCAAAAATTTGAACAGTTGCTTACTGAAATTTTTTATCCAACGAGGAGCCACCAGTTCATTCACTTCATATTATTGTGACTAAAGTTTTCAGATCTTTTCCAAAAAGACCCGTTTGGACCAACAGCATTTCAATGCTTCCAAGTTACGCGAAACAAACTTCTCGAGAGCGCGAAGTAAAGTCTACATTATAATGAAACTGAAACATACTTTGCAATGTTTGCCTTGGGCTTGAAGCGTACGAAATGGCCGAGCAAATGAGAGTTCTCAAAGCCAAAGAGACACGAGTTGGCGGTACCTTCCGCTTCTCATCGCCTTCAGAGCACCGGTTTGCCTCAAGCGCACCCCCAGGTGGAGTACTCCAAAACTCTCCCTTTCACTCCCTCAGTAAAACCACGGCGATAAAATGATTTAGTAGCAAAAATGTATAAGAGTAAAGGTGGGGAAAACTAATGGAGGATACCATTTCCAAAAAAGGCAAAGATAAAGGGAAAAACATCGGATAGGAAGAAATCCTTCCTTCTATGGCCGCAGGAATGGAGAGAGGATGTAAGGACGCAGATAACCTGTATAAAAGGGTGGCTTCGCAGCGGGCGAAAAAAGGCCCGGATGGCGGGAAGTGGGATATAAACTCCGGTAGGTGAATAATAATGCGGAAGAAGAAAGAGTAAGGGAAGCACGAAGAAAAGAAGCGAAGGTGCGGAGAATGGGCGACAGTACATAATGGTAGATTTTGGAGAGAAAATAAGGGAGTGAAAAAAATGAAAGAAAGAGAGAGGCAAAAACTGTAAAGAGTGTAACACTTCTGCTGAGTTTCGGTGAAACCGAGTATTCACCGTGCTTATACAAGAGGCGCGCATGGGAGTGTGCACGAATGCTTTCTAGATGGTAAACTTGGTGCGAAAACAGTAGTGGACCAGGAGGAGAGATATCTTGACTCGAGAGAAAGCTTAAGATCTTTAAAGGAATTACTTGGCACGCAGCACAATGAAACCAATCCTTAAAGTTTGTCAAAGTACGCACAGAATACAACCATCCCATCGAAAATCTTTAAAAAAAAGTAGAGATAACAATCTAAATATCTATTGTATAGCGCATAATATTTTACAATCCATCTAAACCCTTCTTGTGAACTAACGAAAGCCAAAGGTTTATTTCAATGGTAGGAGAGAAAATCTTTATTAATTTATTTAATAGGTTCACATACAATGATTCTACCATTTCAGAGTGAATCCTCGTAGTAAAATAAAACAAATTTGCAGCAGATGCGCATGCACTATAAACTTATGGACTAAAATTAACTCAGAATATTTACAATATACGAAGTGATTAGAAAATTATTCACATGAAAATGATGTGTTCTTTTAATTATGAGTCACGTGACAGTCACCAATGGTAAATGGAGGGGGTTAGGAGTCAAGACGGTTAGAAAGTTCACCTAATAGGGAACGTTGGGCAAGAGATAATTTAAATGTAGGAACTTGGAGAAGAGGAATAAGTCTAGCTGCCCTGGGAGAAATATGATATTTAAACAGCGAAACTAACTCGGGAGAGAGATTAACAAGGGAGCTGATTATATTGTAGGTGAGAAAAAGATTAGATAATTATCTTTTAGGGATCATCGGAAAAAATATCGAGTTAGCTGAGAAGTGAAACAGAGTCTGTTGGTAAATGGCGCAAAATAGTCAAAATGTACTGAGGATACATAAATGTTTAATTATGAAACAATACGTTGACTGAATGAAGATGGATTGATCTGAAGGAAATAGTGAAAACTGAGAAGATGAAGGAGTGAAAGGAGTGAAATGAATGAAGGTAATACTGTATATTTTTGGAATTAGGAAGAGGAAAGCGAGAGGAAAATTAAGCGCAAATAGGGGACAGGGCAGCGCCGGAGGAAATTAATATCGTTTATGCCGGTGACAATGTAATTGAAATAAAAGAGAAAGGGAGTGAGGTCGAAATAAACAATACAAAACCCAGAGATGTGCAAACGGATGAAAGGAATTCAAGGATTTGCTTTGTAGGATGCGTAAACATTTTTAATCTTCTCAACTCGCTCCTCTTTTGTTTACTGTTTCCGTTTTATTTTGCATTCAATTATAATATTTTTGTTTCAAATTTGCCAATTACGTTCAGTGTAAGAATGTTAAGCAAATGAAATTTAAACAAGGAAAAGGGTAAGATGACTTGGCGCGATAAGTCGTGCATCTAAATGAAATTTATTTGCTAGTATTTATTATTTTAGTAATGAATTAAGAAAAAGGTTGATATTTCATCTACTCGACTGCCCAAACATCAGAAGGAAGGCCTATAAAAACGAATTTGCGCAAGTAAATCAGTACTTTAGAATACTAGCAGTTAGAAATTTACTTGAGATAAAAACGATCGGTAATGAATGTTTGAATGATGAATAAACCAGTTGATAAATAAAAGCGAAAATCACGTATTAGCGTATTAGCGAGATAGAATGCGCTTTAGAAGGAAATTATTGAACTTAAATCAACAACGCTCATTCTTCTACCTTACGATAGATGCTTACCAAAATACTAAACAAAAAATGCACTTTTCTTTGAAGAGTATTTTCGGCAGACAAACAAAACAGAGGGTTGAACAGCAGCGTAGGTTGAAAAAGAGTTGGTCGCAGAGAAAGAGAGGAATACGTCGACTGTGAAACTGATTTAGGTTGGGGAAAGAAAGAGGCGAATGCGAGGGAGGATTTTTGTGAATGGCTTTAAAAAAAGAAAAAAGGAAAGGAGGTTGAAAAAGGTGAGCCGCTGCATGGGATCGAAGGCAGAAAAGAAGGGAAGAAAAGCTATGGGAGGGGAAACGAGATGAAGTAAATAAAGGCGATTTATGGACGGGAAGGAAGAAGAGAAAAAATGTGGAAATGCCTGCGTAGGAGTGATAGGGAAGAATGGAAAGTGAGCCTCGGAGACTGAGAAAATGGCGTGAGGGAGGAGAATAAAAGGGATGAGTAAATAAAAGCCCTTTGGGATTTGAAAGAAAGGTTGAGGAATGCATAGGGAACAGCAGGAGATAGGAAAATGTTAGGCTTGCCATCTGAGATTGAGCTAGGACATAAAATAGAGTTCGTAAAGTGTAGTATGAATGGGAATAATTACCTCTGCACTGCAAAATTCGCTCAGTAGAAGAATGTGAGCAGGTTTTCCTTAATGCGTCCTTAGATTTTCCTTAATCACTACTTAGTTTCCGTATTACATGTTAAAAAGCACCAGTATAGGTTTACGGCTGAAGTTCAAATTATCAATACGTACTTTATAACAGACTCCGATACTTGACACAGAAAATGGTAAAACTCACAAAAGATGGACACCTATAAATATGTGCAGAGCCGAAAGATGAAAATGTCTGTGGCGACAAAGAATCGAATTTCTGAAAATAATTTTTTTTGAATAATACTTTGAATAATAATTAGAAGAAACATTTAATGTTCAACCGTGTATGATTAGTTATGGAGGACAAGACTAAAAAAGGACGCCCTCGATCAGATTTCTGGTTGTGCCAGACTTTTTCATTTCTAAGTACTTTAGCATTTAAACATGCAAATCACTGTGATATTGCTTCGATTATCAGTATTTAAAGATTAATTAAAAGATGCAATTTGTATGCATTTTCTTTTGGGAATCAAACTAAACGCTACATAAATATCCAATCAAAAGCGTAGAAATATTTTCTGCAGTCCATTGATGTTTGTAGAACTTTCATTAAAATAAAATCCTCAAAGGATAGCTCTACACATAGCAAATATGAAACCAAAGATGAGATCTGAAACATGTCAGTGCAGTCATCGTCACCCAATAGTGATGGCTATAGTTCTCCGAAACCAGTCGACTAGAATATGTATTTAAGTAAATTCATTGTGGTATTTCGTAGAAATGCTTATGAACCCGGAAAGGCTTATCAGTTAAAACCGATAACGATGAAATGTAATAGTTTCCATAGCTGGTGTTTAGTTTTCCAACATCAGACGTTTCAATGATTCACTTTGCCTATTGATTTCTTAAAACAAAAGTACTTTTACGACAATTATGTACTTAACACAGTTGTATATAAGAAATAGCTCATCAAGTATAAATAACATAAACAAAAGTAAAATTTTACTCCTTTTGTAAAAGTCATTCGGTGATACGTAACATCGTGTTTCAAAATTATTTCAGAAGAATAAATCTCGCAGACGAGCCCCTCTTATGAGGTATGACCCACTTCAGTAAAATGGCGTTTTCCTAACAATGGGAGAAAACTTAAAGTACGCAGACCGGGATATACTTCGTGATGAATCATAATCATATCATGACGCGAATTCCTTGAAGGGCGATCATTCTTGGATGTCTCCTTAGACCACACATTCCTTTCAATCCTATCACCATATTCATC
The DNA here is from genome assembly GCA_000376725.2 of Ladona fulva. Lineage (NCBI taxonomy): Eukaryota > Metazoa > Arthropoda > Insecta > Odonata > Libellulidae > Ladona > Ladona fulva. The sequence continues at coordinate 1,926,771 of KZ308415.1, forward strand.
CGAATCAGAGTTCGCCGTAAGACTTTCATACCCCGAATCCATCCTTCACGCGAATCTCTTACGTCCACTATATCCCCAGTTCCAGTCCTTCAACACGCTCGACAGTTGCATATCTAGACTAGGCATCATGCATGCATGGGAGAGGCATAGAGATTGAACCCCACAGTTTCCGTCTATCCTCCCTTCTCATTAAAATTCCCTGAATGTTGGAGAACGGTGGGGTGCGTGCTGTAGGAGGCCTTTACGTAAAGGCCTCTTTGGTTGGATTGTGGATGCGCTTTGACAGGAGTTAAGGGATGCAAATCGAAAGAGGGAACGAAAAGACGGACGGAGAGAGAATAAGGGATTTTGGGATTTGGGAATCACATGTAAATTATAAGATTAGCTGGTACTGCGCGGGAGAAACATTTTCCTTTTGACGGGAAATGATTAGAGGAGGGGAAATACTGGGTTGGATTGCACCCCTACGAGGTTCCCGATAAATCGTTAAATCAATCTGGATTTACATTACGGGCCATACGGAGCATATTCTGGTTTTAAATGCGTTTTTATAAAAACGTACGAGTGAAAGATATTTTTATCTTTTTAAGTGAAATTATGTCGGCGAGGCCATTCGTGAAAGAGATATATTTGAAGCGGAAGTTTTGAAGGACTTTGTAAAACTGTTTACTGATAGCAACGCGCATTTAAAATTTTAAAGGATGGATACTGAGAGGCGAGGTTTATAAAATATACGATTAAACGCTTCACTTTTGATATTACATATTTATTCCGTCGGTTAGTTGGTTAGTCTTACCCCTACTTACTGGATGGTGATTCAAATATTCTTAATTTTACTTATGCTATATATA
>KZ308415.1:1927683-1944825 GCA_000376725.2 Ladona fulva
TTTTGGAGTTCTTTCAATGAGAAAAGTTTAACCAGCACCATTTCTCCAAACTGATGCGTGAAGTTCAACGTACATAAATACACTAAGAGAAGCAACATCCAAGAAATTGAATTTACTCGTTATTTTATCCACAGTAACAACACAACACATTCTAGCTCGGTGTGGGTATTTAAAGAGAATTTATTTAACCATCTTGTAACTACAAATGTTTAAAAATTGTATTGTTTAGTATTTATACTCATGTTTATTTTTCCTTTTGTATTATATATTGATGTCTATTGCTGCTGAGCAATTTTTGTATTTTTTTCTGCTCCATGGGAAGATCCCAGAGCAAATTAAAAATTGTTATTATTATTATCTCCCTGTTACAGTCCTTTGTCTTTATATCTACTTCTATATACAACATTTTTTACGTATGTATATTGGATGTTTTACTTTTCTTTTTCTCAGTTGTCTCTTCTCCCTTAAAATAACCGTTCAGCCAATGTTCATTTCCACAATGTTTACCATGTCAATTAGTAAAGTCCATTTTTTCTTCGATGGTAAATAAGGATGTATGAAAGTGAGTTTCTGAGAAAAGAAAAATGGCGTTCAAGAAGATAATACATACACTAGCAATGAGGACATTAGAAAGCAGCCGAATCATTTTAAAGTTACAGAATAACAAGGGGGTCGGATTCCTACATCCAAATTATCCAAACAAAACCGTGAGTATGAAATAACGTGAAGCGAAATGTTTGTAATTCAGGAAAAATATGTAGCTCTAGAGTAGTTTAAGATGGAGCATGCGTATAGCTTAATCCATAGAGAGATGAACATCCTTATTTGGCTTCTCTGCAATCTCCATTCCCATAGGGCCGATCTAAATTTAAGTGCTTATGAATACTCCACATACTAAGCGATGTGATTGAATTTTAACTGTTGTTGATTTATTGAGGCTCGATCAAAAGTGAGGCACAAAACACCTTTGCATTAAAATGGAGGATGAAACGAAACGCAGGGCCACATCAGCCACCACCGTCCCAAGAAGTTTGTCCTCATCGTGATGACGAAAAAATGTGACTTTGAAATCTCTCGATAGAATCCACGTAAATTAAATCTGAGTGGCGCAATCCCCGCTTCCGATCGCTAATGAGGGCTCTCATCGGAAGAGCGAGAAGAGGTCACGCCGCAGCGAGGAATTTTAAAAGGCCTCTCCTTCCATACGACTGGAGCCTTTGGAAGGAGACTACGTTAGCGTCATTTCGAGCCGCCGTCGCGCAGAGATCGGGCGGGAGGATTCTTACTCTTGGAGGGCAGAAAGTTGGAGAGATGGTGAGAAATGACCGTGATGAAGAGGGAGAGCGAGGCGGGGAGAACTCCGTAATTGCGAGGCGATTCAGGAAGGACTTGGCGGAGGATTTTTATTTAATTTAGTGCTCATTGCATACGGAATGGAGAGGATACTTGAGTCTACGGAGGACGAGAGGGCGAAAGCAAGAGAAGGTGAAACCGAAAGATGGGAAAGGATTCTGAGGGGAGCTGTACGGTAAAGAAAAGGCGGGTTGGGATATTATACTGCGTAAATTTCAGAAAAAGGAATCGAAGAATAGGGAGAACAAAGAGGAGATACTAAGTGGCTGACAAAAATTTTTCTTTGCATAAAAGAAAAACAAATAGAATATAACGGGAAAGAAAAATAATGTATTTTAAAACTGCCTGTAAATAGACAAAAACTACGAGTAAAGAAACACCCAAAATAAAAATCTGAGCATCAAGAATTCAAGACAAATTAATACATCTGATTTTGATACCATCCGTTATTTGCTATAGGGAAATTTATCCAAACGAAAAATTATTTTACGATAATTGTGGGTGGGGAATAAAATTTTCGCCTTAGGAAAGCATGTTTCCTGCCATTAAGCTTAAGGAATTACCATTTAATAATGAAGCGATTCTCAATAATTTCTCATTGGAATGAGATTTCCATTCCTAGACTTAGTTATTGATTATTGATTTCGAATTCTAGAGGAAATGAAGTGATAGAGAGGCGCACAGAAAATTGGAGGGGCAAAAAATGGAATATCAGATTTAGTGGCAAGAGAGAACTATTCCCTTTAAAGGGGAAAAAGCAAGAGAAAATTGAGGTATTTAAACAGTTTAAAACTTTATGAAAGCTGAGTATAAATTGGTCTAAAAATACATGAGAGAGGAATTAGAGCTGATGAAAACGAATTGGATAAGAGATCAGTTAAACGTAAAAGTCCCAACAAAAAAATTCTAAATCAATATGAACAATAATAAATAGGAAAAAGAACCAATCTGTCTACGTCCACAAACTTTTGTTTGTTTGAAAAAGTTTGTGGACGTAGACAGATTGTTTCTTTTTCCTATTTATTATGGAGAAGTTCCACCAAATATCGCCAGAAAGCATCAACTATAAATATGAACAATATATAAATTCTAATCTAGTACAATAAGTCATTTAAATCGGTTAAATTATAAGAATGGGGCTAAGAAACGGATACTATACAAATGGGAATGAAATTATTACCTCTATACTAGAAAATTTTATGACAGGAACATAACTTCGATGAGGGAGAATTTATGATCTATCGAACTGCGTTAATATACAGCTACATTTATAATGATTTGAATTTGGGGAAAGTATTTAGTTAATGATACAGAGAAAACTATAAACTAAAAAACATCATGTTAATTATTTGCGACATCCAAAACGCACTTGTGCGTAATGTCACAGAATTTCCATGTCCCATCTTCACAAAATTATTTGAAATTACGTATTCAAACAGAGTGGATGCGTAAAAACCATATCTCTATCGAATTTCTCTATATACTTGGAGGCGAAAACTAAAAGAGAAGAGAAGTCTGCTGAATAAAATCATCCGTAGTTTCAGCCATAGAATAAAGATCGAGAAAGGATTATGGGTGATTTTCCCGTAAAAAATCGTTTTTATATCATTACTTTTGGATATAATAAGGTATAAAGTGAAAAGATTTGATATAAAAACTTCAAATTAGTGTTTCTCCCGTATTAAATGAAGATGGAATGAATTTTAAGCAAATGTTGGATCGCATCCATATACAAAACGATAATAAATGCTTTCAAGTATTACTTTATTACAAATTCTGAGGCGTGCAATATTATACTCTAAAAGAACGCAATAGGTACCGTAGTATTGGGAGCTGATTTCAGACCCAAATTACTGGGAGTCATCTTCATGAATTAGTACTCCGTAAGTTGGGGGCATTAGATGCAGGGAATTTCATGATTTACGAGACGACCAAGGTAAATTACCTAAAGGTCCTGATATAAATCTCGTACTATCGTTAGTAGGAGGAGATAACGTGCTGTAAACGGAAGGAAAAAGGTCGGGAGATACACATAGGAAGGAGGAGACATTGAAAGGAAACGGGAATCTGAGCACAGGTGGAAGAATAGCAAGCTTTTCAAAGGTGAAGTCTAATTGGTAATTTGGATAAACGAGAAATTGTGGAGGAGTAGAATCGAGGAGGGGGCAAACCTGCACGTGCGGGTGTACAGCGAAGGTTAATGGTAGGATGTGAAAGAGATAATAAGGGGAAATTTAGAGAAAAACGGGACAAAAGGAAAGAAGCGAGGGATCAAAGATAGTATTTAGAGCCCGCAACACGAGGGAACACAAAAAAAAGGGTTTGAGGCCGTCTCTGAATGTGTAACGTCCTCGAATGGTGTCGTTGAGAAAATAAATAAGGTTAAAGCGAGGGGTTAGAGAGAAATGAGTGCAGGATAAGGAACAGAGAGAAAGAAAAGGACGCGGTCGAAATAAAGAGAGCGATTGAATTTGATAGGAGCGAATGAGGGGGGAAGATGGGAGAAAATGAGCGAAAGAAAAGAGAAGAATCCATCTCAGGCGTTACGGTAATCAGTCACCTGGACGGTGGCGGTCTCTACGAAAGAAATTGGTAGAAAAAGAGGAGAAAAAGGTGACGCATTTATCGTCTGCGGAGACAGAGAGACGAGAATAAGGGCGTGAGAAGTAGGAAAACTTAACTAATAGGAAAGTCCTTGAGAACGTTTGAGAGAAAAAAACGGTGGAGTAAATGTGTGAAAGAAGAGGCTCGAATAAAAGTATATATCGACTTAAACTCAGAAGGTTAAAATAGATTACATTGAATTCTACAAGTGACTTGAATGGTTGGTAATATAATGTTACATAACGTATACCTTAGCCGTTCTTTTATTTTTCTGTAACACCAAATAAATAATCATAACTTATCATAAGTTAATGATTGTATCTTCAAGTAATCCTATGACCAGGACGAGGTACTCACCGTCTGTTCCATTGGTTCCTGGTCTTCCAGGGATACCATCGAGTCCTGGTAAGCCATCTATGCCAGGGACACCGTCCAATCCACTTCTTCCAGGTATGCCGTCAAGGCCAGGCTCTCCAGGGACTCCGTCCCGACCGTCCAGTCCCGGAGAACCTGCGACAATGAGAATGATTTTCAGGGTTTCGTGAATATTACTAAAAGTACCGACTAGAACAAGTGCTCAAATAACAATATGAACACATTTAGTAAAGAGTACAATGACAATGAAATTCATGTTAGGGTAATGGTGCAATTAAACCCTCAAGGAACTGATGATGAATCATCATCCAAAGATCTGCGGAAAGTGCAACTTAAGGAGCTTTATCATTGCAAATGGAAATTCTCGAAGGAATAAAAATTGTTTTCACTTCCGTAAGTACAACAACTTCTGTTTTCATCAGCCAAATAATTCGGCATCTTAATTTAATAATAATATCCAGATAAAAGAAAAATACAAACGCGTGGCAAGTATGTACTAGGTGATTACTTCACCACAAACCATATGAACCAAGAACGAATAAATGCATTGCGTTTATGTGAAACATTTTCAGAGATAAGAAAAATAATTGTATAGTAAAATTGTTAAAAAAGCTTCGACAGCTGAGGTCGTTTTCAAGTAGACACCCACTAGAAATCAAATCCGGGAGCCCAAAACATTTTCATTTTCAAACGTAAAATTGGGGACGACTTTAGGCTATGGAGTACCAAAAATTTTCTTTCGAAAGAAATAAACGTAAAGAATTTCCCATCTTATGCAGGCTCGTCGTGTGTGTAAACTATGTCTTCGGTAATTTTTATCGAGTCGTTGGCATTAGAGGGTTCCCTTATGGCCGTAGCCAATGAGACAGAGAGGGTATATAGGGAAGAAATGCGATGAGATAGAATTACAAAGCCGATATAAAACATTTTGTGACTCTGCTATTAGAAAAAAGAATATACTTGAACTCCTTTCATTGTCTCACTTCACATATTCAAATGCTTCAAATTCTTTTCTAATGGCAGCATTTATAGTTTGAATTTCATTCCTAACAAATTAAACACTCTGAAACATATTTCTACATTTAACAAGATATTTTATTTCAATTTTCTGGTTGATTTAGATTGATTTTCGCATTTTTTTAAACCCTTTAATCCTTAATTTTTCAACATTAGGAAAATTTTATTTTGCTTGTATCACCAGTATTTTTGCATAATTTTGTTCTTTCCCGTTGTGAGTAGATTTTAGTGCGTAATTTTTTACCTTGCTCTTGTGGGGTTTTGCATATAGAAAATTTTATTAAGGAGATATTTAAGGAGATTCTACCTCATTCTTTTAAATGATCTCTTACGGAGATTGAAAATCTTGGATTCTAAAAGAGAAGTTTATCTCCTTTCTTCGGTGAATTCCTCCTCCATCGTTCCGGTTCTGTGTAGTAATTGCCAACGCGCTTGATGGATAACAATAGATGCGAATGTCCGGACACGGCTGTACCATCTAAAATTCAAATTGCTACTCCGCGATTCCACATGTGTCGCGTGAGGCGAATGGATACTCCGGAATGTAATTTCCGGTCGATATCCGGACATTTTCTACAAAGAATTTCCTTTCTTTACGGTGCATAACATCGCTGGTAATCCTCTCTTCTATCTCATTGCAGATTTGAATTTCGTGTCCTATTCAACAAGCTTCTATTGGCATAAGAATCTTCTTACGAATTAAAAAAGAAATCATGAATTACAAAATCCAATTTTCGTATTTATTTTGTTAAAAAATCCGTGTCATACCAGATACTTTACTAGCAGGGAAGTAAGTGTGCGAAAGATAAGTTACTATGCTACTATATATCATCATCATCAGCCATTTTCAATCCGACGTCGGATGCAGGCCTCTCCAAGCGCTTTCCAATTCTCTCTATTCTGAGCCTCTCGTTGCCATGTTACCCCTAAATACTGAATGATGTCTCTGTTCCATCGGTCCCTTGGTCTTCTTCTTGGTCTCTTCACTTCTCTTGGTATCCAGTTCAGAATTGCTGATGTCCATCGGTTGTCGTTTCTTCTCGAAATATCGCCTGCCCACATCCATTTCGGTAACTTTCCTTATCTATGATATCTGTCACTCCTGTCATCTTCCTAACCCAGGCTTTGTGTTTCCTGTCTCTTCTTGTGATTCCAAGCATACATCGTTCCATACTTCTTTGTGTAGTCTGAAGTCGCTGGGTTATTGCGGCGTTTAACACCCATGTTTCACTTCCATGTGTCAAAACTGGTATAAATATACTACTATATTATAAGTCAGCAATTAATGCGGCATAATTCAATTTCTTACAACGACGTCCGCCTACTTCTTCACTGAGAACGTAGAGAAAAGGATTTTTGTAATCATTGTGTTCTAAATCCAGAGATATGATCATTAGAAAAAAATCTGTGACTTTCGTGGAAAAGGCAATATCTCTATGATATTGTTGCAATTTATCGTCTTTAGACACTTCTGCCATAGCGTTGAAAGGACAATATTCTAAAAATTAATTCAGTATAATGTACATGATTCCCTTCATACTTTTCTTTATTTTCGATATAACGCGAAGAAATTGAGACACGATTAAGATTTCCGATTAAAATGAGGTTCTTTGCTATTGTTCGATTTCAGAAATCTTGACTATTGAATATTGCCATCAAACAACGCCTTCATAACAAGAAGCAACTAATTCATAAGTAACTGAAGGATTATACGAGCTACAATTTTTCAGTCGCTAAGCAGAAACTAGAGAACACAATAACATCAACACAGTATCTCTGTGAATATTTTTACGAAAAGAACTCTCTTTTATAAAATATTTATATATTTACACTTAACATTCAGCTTGAATATGTTAGAAAACGCGTAACTATGTCAGAGGTCCTGAATTTAATCTAGATCCTGAAACAAAGCAGAAATAAACGTCTTTTTCTTAAGAGAATTAGGTACTTAGGTAAGATGAAGTGCTTCGAAAAAGGAACTAAATCGTATATTTTATTGTTTTTCAAGGTCGAAGAGAGTTATCAAGTTTTAGAGGATTCGCAAATTCTTTTTCTTTTCATGAACAGCGAAAGAAACTCGATTTCTTTCAATTCGACAAACATCCTTACGAACTCGCGCCTTAGCTCACGTCATGGCGTCGTTACTCATCCCTTATGGAGATTTAATTTTGCCAACCGCCTAGGGCGCAACAAATTATCAACACGATGAATATTAAAGACTTTGGGCGAAACAAATTTTCCTCTATTCTCTCGCGACTTAGATCTCGTCTCTCTGAATAACCTCCTCTGCACTTATCGCGGGAAACTTAGCCTCGCTCATTTTGTCTTCCCTGCACCTTTGAAGTTTCCGTCATTTCCTCTGAATTATTCTCTTTACCATGCTCTGTTCAGAAGCTTCTGCCGCCTTTGAATTGAGGAAAGAGCAATGCTACAGAAAGTACTATCAATTTACTGTTTTCTATTTAAGTAAGATAATTTATTACCAAACTTTTCTGTTTGCTTTTCCTTTGAGATCTTTCCTCCAGGGATAATAAGATTTACTTAGTTGGATCTAAACAAGTAGACAAAGAGCGAGACGGTGTTGATTCTCTTCTGTTTGAAATCTACACGAGGGGTATACTTTCTGTGCCCTAGAGATTAATTGGCTTGTAAGAGCTAGCTGCCCAGGGTTAAATGAAGGAACTGAAAATAATAGCTCCTAAGGAGACGTACCAAAGTTTCATTAGCTAAGTGGGGACTTGGGACGAACATAATAGAAGGAAGTAATTATGCCATGCAATTTATGCATTTTTGACATCAATACATCTAGAAGAATATTCATTTGATTTAACCTCTATTTTGATATGGCGTTTGATTTAACCTCTAAATATGTGAACTAAGTTCGAGGGTTGGTCAAAAAGTAATGTCCCATATTTCTTTTCCAGCCAAAACCAATGATAGTAGTTCGAAATTGTAGGCTCATCATCTCACTATGTGCATAGTTTCAGTTTTCTCTTGCGGAAGCTGTAGAAAACTTTCAAAGTGGAGTCTAACCGTGATAGCCTTTACAGACAACGTCCTATGATTGAATTTCTGTGCGTAGAGTAAGAAATGGTAGGGAATATTCACAAACGTTTGTGCAAAGGCTATGGAACTTCTGCAATAACGCAGACAGAAATTTTGTGATTATGGACAACCCGTTCCCTTGAAAACCTCGGTGATTGTTAAATTCGAGCTCATACATTATCCCATAAGAAACGCGGGGATTATAGGTCCGTATAAGGTTGATAATAGGAACTAATGACATGCTTTATAAGGAGATAATATTATGAGATTTCAGCATATGCAAAGTACGATGTATAAATCGCAGGGACGAACTTATAGTGTTTCTTAATCAACACGATTTTACACAGGGCTTTTATATATTGCCCTGTCACGATCAAGATGACGTCGATTATCATATTATATAATCATTTGTATAAAAGGTAATTTACCTTTTCTAATTAATTTGATATTCTTGTATAGCTTTCCTAATGCTCTGTAGAAAAAGACGACCAGAAGTAGCTATCCGTCCTAGTGATTATTTCCTTTCAACAATTTGTTTTCTCTCCCGGAGTTAACTCCCGTTATTAACTGGAAGCACAAAATCAAAGATATCGTCGAAGAGATCTGAACTGATAAATTTTTCGAAAAGCTTTCGTCGGTTATGTAGTCATCTATCCTTAAGCGAATCCCACCCGATGGATTTACCGCAGCCAGAACACTGTTTTCAAACCTATAATATCATTCAACAAACATGGCTGCTTTACATTGAACCATAAATAAAATGGATTGCGGCAGGCTTCACGTTGTGGAAATCCATATGAAAAGAATGGCATGAATAAAATTACAAATATTCTTTTCCACAGATGTATTAAAAAAAACACGACCGGTTTCGGCACATATCGGCCAACATCTGGTGACCACGTGACGATGGCCGATCTGTGCCAAAACCGGTCGTGTTTTTTAAAATACATCTTTGGAAAAGAGTATTTGTAATTTTATTTATACCATCCTTCTTATATGGATTTCCACAACTTAAAGTCTGCCACAATCGATTTTATTTGATTGAACCATAACTGTAATAGAGACTTATCCTACTTCGTGAGGACCCCAGATCGCACAGCGTTAAAACATATTTATCGTTACGGGGGATTGAATTTCTATCGGGTAGGATAAACTCCTCATCGTCAATTTTTCGAAAATTATAGGACCACATTTAAAGAAAATATGCTTAATAATTTAATGAAAACATTATTGAAACAAAAAGGTCACAAGAATAATAGAAACTGCGGAAGGCTGCAAGGGCATAGTGAGCTGGGAAGGCAGCACAACGTCACCGAAGGAGAAAATGAACCTTTTTTTAATGAGATTTTCGTAGAAGACGATATGGGAAATAGATTGCTGCTTATGAGAGTGCAGGAGCTGCTTTCGAAAAAGGGCATCTTAATTACTCGTCTTTAAGAAAATATCCTTAAGAACAATATTCCCGAAACTCTAGCTAAGTTAAGGTTATGCAATGGAAAATTTTGTCTATAAATTACCTTCGATTCACAAGTGTAACAAGAAAGGCAAATCAATTTTTAAAACGCTTCTTCAACTGATTGTTTTTCTGATTCAAAACCACAGCTGCTATCTATTAAGTACTAGTAAAATCATAACCAATTCGAATAAGAAGCCTGGGGTCTCACTTAAAGAGAACTCTAATCATTATTCGATTGAGGTGCTACAACCGATTAATCCTGGCTTCAAAGTTTTTGCGAAAAGTTTGTATGATTTATTAAATTACTAGCATCCCGTGCCGAGCATAAAAAGAGGTTAAATTAATGAAAAAACTTTAAACATTAAATATTACAATATTATGAAAAATATGACACCTTAAGGAACAAATTACTACCCCACACTCGTTTTAAGAGTTTAACTTTAATTATAAAACAACATTTACAATTTTTACCGTTAATGGTTTTATTCGCAATGTCATCGGCACATTAGATTATAGAAAAATCGTAAATATTTCAATATACTTGGGATGCGTTCATGATTTTAGGATTACTGGATACAATCGAGCATCTAGTTATTCTCGAAAGTAGAAATCATATCAATCCTAGTGATTCGCGAATTTAGAATCGGATTATAAACGGGGAGAAAGAAAACTTTTCGTGAAAGCGGTGACAAGTTTTAATGACATTGCAGGAGTTCGGCTCTTTACTTTCTGTTGCCATTCATCCATCGAGACCAAGTTTCAATCAGATATTTGAAATAGCGAAGAAGTGAATGGATCTGAACTACGGAAAAAGTGGTGAGAATCAAGAGGAGAATAACCACCTGGCCACCCTGCTTCCCCTTTTGGTCCTCGGGGCCCCGAGTCTCCTGGTATTCCTGGCGGACCCCTGAGGCCGGGCTCTCCCGGAAAACCCCTATCTCCCCTCTCCCCTTTCTCTCCTTCATCTCCTGGATGTCCTGGAATCCCCTGTGGGCCCGGAGGTCCTGGAGGGCAATACTCCCTGGTGGCGGAGCAAAATCCCTGAATGGCGACCAACTGAAAGCAAGAGGGAAAAAGTGAGCGATCTGGATTAGGCTCATGAGGATCAATCCCTAAAAGGATTTAGTAGAAATAGACTTCGTGGTTATCGCATCTAGACAAACATATTGCTCATTGGCATACACCCAGGAGGCACGCGTGGGATAAATTTACGAAACCAGAAACGTTTCTCATTTCTAAAGGTTAATAATCAGAGGAAACAAAATACCAATGAGAAAATCACTAGTGACCTAAAATTACAATAAAATTGAAATTTCGCTGCTGAATGTTCATTACATAAAATATGCAATGAATAAAAATCAAAGCCATGTCTATTATATGCTTGTCTTCGTGATACTTTGCTCCAATCCTTCTTGCGTAATTCTTATGTCGATAATCTATTTAATTATTAGAAATTATTTCAATAACACATTTTTATGTTAAGTATTAATTTAATTATAATGTGGAATATTATCTATTATTATTATTATTGAAATCAAATATTTTATTTCGACAGTGACATTTTAACTGTTTTATTCAGCATTTCTTGATGCTTAATTAGAGGCAAGTTATTAAAAAAGTTTACTCTTACATACTCATAGTTTACATACATCTGCTTCAAGGATTAAAAAAGATGCGGTATCTAATTCAATCAAACCTCTATCGCCGACGGCAAGGGCCGACTGGGAGGGTGGTTTTTTGGATGCATAGCATTTGGGCCCCACATTTTAGGGAGCTCAATTTTTTAAAATCAATTTTGTTATATTGCAGAAGGTAATCCTGTAAGAAATTTCGTTTTTTACATTAATTTTAATTAAATTAATTATTTTTACTCGTCGTATGGACAGAGGAAGCCCTCAAAAGAGAAAGTGTTCCACAGAAATGTCGGGCCTCCTTTTGGAGATGGACGACTTTGCCTACGGCTGAATAAAGAATCCCTATAACGAAGATATGACATGGATGTAAATATTCCGTCACTAACAGATACTCTTGTTATCGATAATTTGTATTTTGTTATTTTTCCTTGTAAGATCGGAGGAGAGGGGAGAAATCATATCACAATGACAATGAGTTTATCACATAAATGGTACTGTAGGTCTCTATAGACCAAAAAGAAACAATCGTTTCACTAATAATTGATTAAACGCACATTCAGTATTTCATGTATTTGGAGTGAATGGAGGGTACCAGAGAAAATTGTATTCATGTACATATCTGATGATAAACTTGTAATAAAGAATTTCATGAGATGCCTCTCTATTAAATCAACGGTTATTGTAATTGCATTGTATATTAAATCATTTATAATGATTAAATCGTAAGAAATGAACTCCGCGATTCGTAATTTACAAAACGAAAACCAGCTTCAGATCAAGAAGGAATATTGACGGACAGGAGTGTAACTTCACATCACTTGACTCCCGACTTATTAAATACGTCACATGAAACAACATTGAAACTTGAAACATACGTCCAACGTATTCATGTCCGTATATTGCCGTGTTTTTCTATGAAGACGCACCGTAAATTTCTAACTAAATAATCCCTTAAGTTGTCTCGGAGATGACCGAGCTATTCGAAAGAATTGCGGGTCCACGTCTTCTTTCTGCAATATCTCTGATACTCAGAAACTTGGATGTGCGGAACGGCGAGGTAGGATTAGCCTGGCTTCAAAACAGCTGCAGTTGAAGCCTTCTCAATAGCTGAGAAAGATGAAAACATGCAATTCACAGCACGAGCACGTTCGTTTTACGGTTAAAAGCTTTTTCTCCCTGGGTAATATCGGAAGTGGAAGCGTGCTCACGACTGGCGTCAGCGACCATCTCACAAGGAGCGGAGCAGTATTTGAAGGAAGTTTAACGAGAGAAGTACCCTAATCCTCGTTTCATGCATCTGATGGAACATAGACACCTTTCTTCAAAAATGGAATCAACGAGAAGATGCTGGAGTAATCCCAGAGAATTATTCAATTACCGAGCAAAGCACGCCTTTGTAGATGAAAGATTTCAATTAATACAAATTCAATTATCAATATATTTTTTGAATTTATTATAAAAATAAAATACTGGTCGAACAGCTTACCAAGAAATATTAGCAAATTAATGGCAATAAATATCGTTCAGCGATTGCGATGATTGGTAGGAAAATTTAAAAAAATGATCTTGCCGGATTATTTCTTCGGCGACAAAACTTCTTAGTTTTTAATTAAAGAAATCGAGAATTTTTTAAAACATTACATTGATGCCTTTAGTGATTAAATTCTAAAGAGGAAATTATACTAGGCTACTAGAGTAAATTTACCAAAATGTAGCAGCTTCATTGACATGATTGCTTTCTTAATTAAACAAATGTAACAAGAAATCAAGTATTTAAAGAATTTCTATTTAGGTTAATTTTTCTCTTTCAATTAGCTTTATATTTGAATAACCCACTACTATAATATGATTTGACTTTAGTATTTTTAGTTTCAGTCCAATTACTTTATTATTTAAATATTACTTAAAATATTAATTTATTTTAACATCCTGTAAATAATAAAATTGATATAATTATTATAACAAATAATGTTTAAAAAATAATATTATAAATGATATTCAAGGTAATTAAATTAAAGCTAAAATATTAAACCAGATTAAATAATTATAAAGTAGACAAATTAAATAATTTAAAGTAAGGTAAATAAATTTGAATACTGATTTTTCAAGACTTTGAAATGTTTTCCAGATGTATTTTTCTCTCTTTTAAACAATGTACATAGCTTGAGGTGAATTTTGATGAGATTGAATGATTCGGTAATATTTTGATGGAGGTAACTAAATTTTTGAATTACTATAAGAAATTATCCTTTTGTAACTAAAAGAATGGAGTAAAATGCGGCAGAGCGAAATAACGTAATAATTTAGGTATGGAAAAATTCCAAACATATTACTCCTCACAAAGTAAAAAAAAGAACTTTGTAAGTTTCCACACTTAGGTTTACTGTCAGACCGGTTTCAGCACAGAAGCCATCATCAGGTCATACTTTGTCAGGATATCGTTCCACGAAGTACGGCCTATCACGATTGAATTTATATTACTCTTCATTGAAACATGAAACATGATTGCTATTAAAATTATTTCATTTACGAAAATAATCTTTTAAGAAGTTGAGATGAAAACAAACGTTATGGATGGAAAACATGATACATAGTTATAAAAAAAAAAACAAAAAACGTTTTCAGGCTTTGAAGAACTTAAAAAATGGTTAACGCTGATTCTTCAGAAAACTAATTTCTCGAAAATTAAAACAATGTTTTCAAAATACCGCTAATTTTATTTAAGAACTCAGGAAAAAATTAAATTTAGCTTTAAATGAATGTAATGATTGATATAAAATGTGATACAATTACACCGATGAACTCTGCAGCAGAATATTTAAAATTCAAGTACTTTGGGTGCCATTTGGTTTATACACAACCAAAAACAGGCAAATGTTATTTAGATAACTGCTCTTTGGTTGCAATGTGAAACACAAGAAACGGAGAAGTAATGAGGAATGAGCACTGAGAGGAATCCTTTATGGGAGATTGGATATGATAAAGAGAACAGAGCCGAGATAACTCTGTTTTTTTCACTACTGATTGCGTGACGCTGAGACTTTCATTGTCCATAATTTATAACTCAACTGCAATCGCATAATCTTTTATACCATTGAGAGTGTCAGGAAGCGTAGCTGTAAAAGCTAATCATTTCGTCGACGGAGTGTCGTCCTAGCAACAAGTTGTTCGCAACTGGTAATTGTTTTGTTCGTTTCCTCCTATAATTGATTACTGTTTTATAAACGGGAATTAATGCTCGATTTATTAGGAGAATATTTTCAAAAGTTTAGTCGATCAAATTGAAAAATACTCATTTAAAAGAATGATTAGTACTAACCGATTTAATCTGTTAGAGGTTAAATTTAAGCTCTTTTGTAAAGTATTTTAAATATCTTTTTACTAAAAACATTGACTCAAACGAAAAGAGTTCCAAAAGAAGGCTATTGAGTATATTATTGAGTATACTTCAAATATCCCTGTTAACTAAAGTAGCTCAACGGTTAAATGGAATAAATAATAACACTAAATATTTTGTTACATGTAAATCCGATTTCGTACAAAAAATACTTTTTAACTTCAGCAAAAGATTTTTATTCGACCGGTTTCCTCTATGATGAGACACATTTAGGTGCGTCTTTAAAGTAACGCTTGGACATATCAATTTTATAAGTGCAATGTTTTATATATGGACGGATTGAATGAGAGGAGTTTAAAGAGAAGTAAATTCAATGAGAAGTTGATATTTTATATATAGAGAAGGATAGGCAATGAGAACTGAGACGAAGATGCGACGCTGAAAGAGAACGAATGACCAGCAATCCATGAAAGGAGCTCAGTGATGATCGCAAAGGCGTGAGTGGACACATCAAATAGACACCAGGTGCACTAGCTGCAATCCTTTTAGATCCTTTTCTAAACTGACTGCAGAAGCCTACGTGGATCCCTCGAACTTTCGGCTGAGTGTACGCATGGGAGTCATTCTTTCCGCCAGAGGTAATACCAATAATGGAAGGACACCTGACCCTAAACACGAATCAAAATATAAGTTTGTAACGGTGGCTTTGGGATGATACTGATCTAATAATGGGATAAAGGAATACTTAAAATTAATATGATTTTCAGGCATTGAAGGATCGAATTTTAGATCGAAGGAATTTTAATTAAAATTTTTGCGATGAATTACAGTCTGCGTCAACATTATTTTCTGAGTGCATGGTGAAAGCTGATATTAATTAATTTTATATTTTATAAATTGAATTTTTATTCCTTTCAATTTGCGGAAAGATGAAATCTCAGAATAAGGTTTATTTTTGTTTAACTCTTATGTTTTTAAGAATATCAGTTCTTTAGTGATCTATAGCGGAACATATTTTTTTCGTTATATTACTTATCCTTGAAGCCACGCAATTTCAGTAATATTACGCGACGAAGATTTCTTGTATCGCTTACGAAACTTTTGATAAAAGGATATCATACCAAGAAAATATTCGAAAAAAAGATAAAAGCATAATATAATTCTCTAATAAAGCAGATTAAACTATTTACTTATGACTTTCATTTCTCATCATGCCGATTCCGTTTAAAGCTGAATAAATATAATTCACCAACCCTGAATCGTAAATACATAAACTTGTTATCTGAAGAAAGCATTGCAATGTTATTTGTAGAGCTGTATTTAGGAAAGATCTAAGTAAGGGTGAGATAATTAACCATCCAGACACTGATGACATCATATCGGTCGCAAAGCAATATCGACATATGGATTGAAATCGTGGTAAGAGGCATCTGCAGTGAGAGTGCGCAGTTTACGTTGATCGTCCCTAATCATCCAAAGTAAATATCGCCTTATCGCCCCTTTCGTCCCATCCGAAACATGTGCGCAGAAGCACACCATCAAAATCCAATAAGCTCTCTCAATAAGCGCTCAGAAAATTGGAGAAGAAAGCCGTATACAAGCCCCGAATCTATCGTCTTAACTGCGGGGTTGAGTGGTGATAAATAAGAAACCCAAGTGGCCGAGACATCGAAAAATGGAGACGCTTCAAGAAAAAAATCGAAGGATTGAAAATGGGTAATATGGAATAGAGAGGGCAATATGGGGAAATTTGGAGTGGTAAGAAATCCTCTTGCTGGTTTATGATTGGATTAAGGTGGCACAATGGGAAATAGGCAATCAAAAAAAGTATCTCAGCTAATTCCACTCCCTTCTTTCCTTTTGTTATAGTTAGAAAGGAAAGTGAGGAAGATAAAAGCTAATTTATTTTGATTTTTATTAAGAATGTAAGAGTTCAGAAGAAAATATACCGGATAGATTATTCGAAAATAATAATACTAAAAAATGGAGGAAAAATCTTTAGGTTGAACTTCAATTCTGTTTAGAGACGATTTTATAGTGTAAGTTGGCTTTTAGGTGTTATTACCTCTTTATTGTGGTATTTAGCGAATATATTTTATCGTGCTATATTTAGTTGTTAAGTTGTTATTGCCATATTCCATATTATATGCGCAGTAAAGGGGCGTGTGTTTCCCATCTGTATGCTAGTGTTACTTTAAATATTTTCTATAGAATTATCCCCTTATATTTATGTTTGATGAGCCAATGCCTTCTTCCTAGCGACCTTTTATTTAGTGCATTCATAAGTTGATGAGCACCTTAGTTTTTCCAGTTATCGCTTC
>KZ308415.1:1944830-1967006 GCA_000376725.2 Ladona fulva
ATATAATAATTAATATTGAGAAAATATATTGAGAAATAATTTAATATAAAATTATTATGATAATTTTATACTTCTAATTAACACAGAAGTTATGGATGAATAACAGTCATTCGTTTAATTCCTACCAGGATTAATTTTATTACTGACATATAGGCTTTTAGTATAACCACTGAAAAAACGTGAGTAATTCTTTGAGACTTACGGTTGTAGAATTTTTACGGATGGACCCCGAATATCTCGAAGTGTTTGGTACTACGATGAATAGGTGCAGTCCCAAGGCGCCTGAAACAACACTTAGTATAAAGTACACACAAAAGCTTATCGTGGAGATAGTTCAACTGTACGTATCAGACTTAGAGCACGTCCTATGCTGCGATGTCTAACACGGCGTCGAACACTTTGAGTTACAAGTTGAGGAAAGACGACATGTGTTGTTTCATCCTGATGACCTTACCCTCTCCAAAGTACGTAGTTGACACACCAGCCTTGGCCATGTTTGAAATCTAGTTTCCAGTCTAATGCCTTGCATCTTCCGAATTAATTTGTTGCCAACTCTGTTACTAAGTTCGAAGGAGTTTTTTTTCCATATAAATAAATAGGTCGATGCAAACAACACAATAGCTAGTTTCATGGAGGAAAGCAGAAACGTACAAACTTTTACTCAGGAAATCACGGAACGAATAAAATTTAACACATTTTCCGCCGTTTACGACACATTAAGAGGAAGACATTCTATGTATGATTTGTGCAGTTTATTATAACTTCATCCGTAATACAACAACGTTTCTAAAAGGCCCATTTATTACAGTTTTCTTAGAAGTAGTTGCCGGTAAATAGAAACTTAAAGCAAAGAAGCCCTTAGTTGAGAGTGCATATTAGGTGTGGTATTAATACTTCTCTACAGTAAAATTTAATTATTTGAAAAATATATTATTGAAATCTTGTAAATGTTTTTATATATTAAATTTTTTATCTGTAGAAGGATTGCAGGAATGGGAATATTAATTAAATGATAAACCTTTCTCAGTTTATTAGCAGAATCTATCTAAAGAAGTGAAAGCCTCGAGTCGATTACTTCCTTCTCAGAGCAAAGAAATTGAAATAAAAATAAACAATCAGTATGCTGTAATATATATTGCATAATTTATTCACCTGCAAACAGGAGAAGTTACAAAAACTTGATCACTTCAATGAGGATCAAAAGGTCAGAACAGTACTCTGTCATATGTAAATAAAATTGAATTATACTTTGAAGTTAATTTAACGATTGAGAAGGGCAATTTAACTCTACACCTTCTCTTTTAATTGTCCTTTTGAAGTAGCAATAAAAGATTTTGAAACAAAATTTCGAGACTTACTGATTTTGAGAATTTCCTCAAAAGATTAGCTTCGCCGGTGCCGCATTCTTATTAGAAAATATAATATGCTCCTGAGTTTCAAGAGCGATTGAAAAAAATATAATGTTCTCTTCTTCGAAAGCAGAGTGAGTTCATGAGTATAAAAATGAGTAGTTGAGTACTGGTTATGAAATTACCTACTTTGGGAAATGGGTGTCCTCAAAATGTATGAATGTATCACTGATCTTTAAATTATTAAAATAAGTAATAAGGGAAACAAGAATCAAGAATAAATAGTAGTTCGTTTTCATCAATTTTCCTGATAATTAAAAGTTTATGTAATCGATTTCTACCGTTCTAGATTCCAAATTTATTCTTGCGATAGACTGTAAGAGGGTATACAGTTTATGTGATAATCTCTTTTACAAAATACAAGTTAGAAAGAACCGATAATACAACGAAATTTTAAACAACATGAGGAAATATTGATAGCAGGAAAAGAACAGAACTCTAGGTGATAGGAAAGACATTACTTGACGCAAGAGCGTATTGGTGCACTCGGAGACCATTCTATTATTTTTCACTCAATGTTGCCAATTTTAGATTAGATTTACGCTATTAAAAAAAATTTCTTTCCATTCTCATCAACTGAAAATAAAAAATCGATGAAGAACAATTCTTTTCATTAAAATTTTACGGGTGAAATATCGATGCTCCCATTATACAATTAATGAGATTCCACTTTTAGTGAAAATGGAAGAATGTATCTCCCATCGCGCCTATATCGCCTATACCGAATCATTGCCCAAAAAGCGTTCGCCGTAAATTAATCAACGAGAAACTAATAGATTTTTCCCATAGACACCCCATAAACATGAAAAACGACCTCCTCCGAGGAATAAGCGCACGACAGCAAATTGTTAATTTACCTTATCGGGCTTCAAAATTACTGATTCCATCGGGCTAATTAAAATTTTTGATGGAATTTTAGAGCCATGTTTTCTACTTAGCCATTATAATACGTCCACTGAAACTGTGTCGCCGAATATTGGCATTCGCTTTTATTACCGCGCGAACAACCAAAACTCTCCCTCTATAAAAGGTGAATTCAGTTACGTAAAAGTAGCACGTAACCCTTTATCCGCTGCAATTACGTTTTAATAGATCGCTAATATCCTTTCGCTCTTCGGAAGGGTCAGGGAGAAAAAGGGAGCTTCAAAGGAAAACGGAGGTATTCTGAGGGATTCGGGAAAGAGAAAGTCCTGCTGTCACGCCGTTCGCCACCCATGAACAAGAGAGACCCTCGCTATAAGATACTCTAAGTACTACTCTTTAACAGTTTGCTTTCTAAGGGACCAATCAGCCGAGCAAACAAATCATCAGCAGCGGGTTACAAAGCTATTTCCTGGAGTAGGTAATCCCTAAGCTGTCACCAGCGGGAGGCGACAAAAAGTTGATCCCCAAAACGAAAGAGCAAAGATGAAGCTGGCTCCAAAATGATACGTGAAAGAAAAGTGTTTTCGGGCTGACAAAGATTTTAGAGGATTAAAGAAGTTCACGCAATCATGGGTGTAAAAAGTAGAGAAAGGAAGTACGGAGAGGAAATTGAGAGAAGAGGGATTAGGATCGAGGAGAGAAAGCTAACTTAAGGAGAGACTATATTAGCCAACTATAAGGGAAATAAAGGACGATTGCACGCAGTACAGCATGGAGTTCCGGATTCTGCCGAAAATGATCATAAGGAAATGGCTATTACAGGGAGGTCCCATTTCCGAAAACATATCGAGGTTTAAAAGAGATCTTTACAAATTATTATATAATCCTATTTAACAGAAAATGTCAAGCGTATGATTCTATATGTAGCATACTGATCGATACCTATTTGTTATTGCTTTTAAAAGTAAGATAGTGTAAAGAACAGTATTTAATCATTTGAACGGTTGTGGTATTTTGTGTTTTTTGATGCATTGGTATAAAAAGATAATACTCTCCTCTTTTCTTGTTATTTATTTTATTTTGAAGTTCTAATTCCATTCTAATATTATGAATTCTATACATATTTTGTCTTGTGCAAGCCTTAACCGATAAGAGATATCGCGTTTAAGCTGCTTGTAATCTACTTCCATCCCTTTTGTTAGCTCTATATCTAGCACTCAGATCCATTCTGAAAAGTTGGTATCATGACGTTAAAAAATTTAATCGAGTTTTCCTAACTATTCTTTTCTATTTCTCTTCTTTGCTGTGGTTTTTGCCAATAATGTTGGAAATTGTTATTCACCTTAGGTCGTTTTTCTTATCGTACCTTCACGCTGTTTCTTAAGTAAAGGAAGTTTCATATATACATACAAACATATATGGGACTTTATTTGGCGAAATTGAGACTGATTGAGACCCATCTTCCATTTAACCAAATATATGTTCTACATATATGTTCTACATTACGTTCTACATATATGCCCCACATTATAGTTGTCTACTGCTATTTTACCTCTTGTAGGATTCTATTATATATGGACCATTTTCAAAATTTTAACAACATTATTAACAACTTTTTAAGAAGGATATAAAGATAAGAGATTTCGCAGTTGAAATACCGATTTTTTCTGATATTCGTCTGTTCTTTGAGCTGACTAGGATCCTTGTCGTCAGCAAATGTGTGGTGCTACGTCTTGTTTTTCTTTAGGTTTCATAAAAAGGTTAACTATTAGCTTAAAGTCTCTGATTAAATCAACATCTCATCAAAATAAATACCATGCAATCCGTGAAATGAGAATAAATTATTCAAATAAATGTTGAATAATTCGTGAGCCAAACAGCGCCCGTGTCCCGATCCCTCATTTGTTTCTATTGTCTGTCAGCTTATGCTTGCAGTCATAATAATTCTTAAATGTTACTTTTTATGTTCAGATAGAAATGGATAATTATTTTCAATTCCCATTATCTTCCGAAAATTTTGCCGCTAATGCAGCCAAAAGCAATGGTGTAGTGTATACAATCAAGATGTGTTCCTAAATTTATTTCTTGTAAAGACATCTAAAAACTGTTTTCGTGTAGTTGCAGTGTAAGTAACTTTCTTCTACGCATTTTAGTGTAATTGTACATTTATGAGGCTGCATAACTTATGCTGCTATTGGCGTGCCGCATTAAAAAAAAAAACATTCTACGCAAGAGAACGACTGCACATTATGTTGATGTAATTCCCATAAATTTTGGTAAAATCCGTCGAAATCTGTACAATTTATTGCAAATTCAAACAGTGTTGTAAACACTAGTGGAACTTTTATAGACACATTTATAAGGATGCATAGGAATTCTATCGATAAAAATACAACAAGATACTTAATATGTTTCATTCAAATAATCCATTTTCGCCGATATTTGCAAAAATTTCTAAATTAAATACTGGCCAGAAAATTTTTCATCGAGCTTAAAATTTGCTAATAATTGTTTCTCGAGGAAGTACGCTAGTATAAAAATGTTCAAAACTTAAAAAAATAGAGGTCAATTTATGTCCGATTTTCCGTGGAATTTCCCGTACATGTTCGCAGCTGAGTTGAACGCAACATTATTTCATTGTGTCGACATTCAAATATTTGAGGAAGTTTTCTGAGATTTGAAGTCACCATGCCACGCCATAATGTTGTTTATGAAATATGCATATAGCTGACAAATACGCTGATTGCTGTTTTATGTGAGCGAAAATTGTGCATAATCGATAACTGCTTTATAACAGAATATATTCATACACAATATGATTGAATGGATTCATACATATTTATGACTCAAGGCAAAAGCCATCACATGAAATTTAAGGACAATTGAGGCATGTGAGAGCCTAGAATTAAAGCAGTGTTAACTCGGATGTCTGAAGTGAAGATCCTGTTGTATTAAAAAAAAAGATTATCTGGTTTAATTCCATTGTGGCGGTATAATCGTAACCACTAGCGTTGTTACCTGGCCAGAAGGCCAAATTAAAACGTAATTACAAATAAATACATAATCTCAAAAACTATACAATTTTCATCCAAATCAGCAATTTTCAAATATGTCCGTCATTTAAATGAATTTGATTTTCGACAGAAAGCAGAATTTGTCTACATTATGAGATTCTAGAATTGCGTTTTACTTTCATTATTGGATTTATGGCCGTTAGGAATAAATACAATCGTTCATCGAATAAAATCTACGATGATTTTCCAGATCTTAAAAATATATCCAACATTTAATGACTATATTATAATAATATGTTGAGATCTCATAATAAGGATACCTATCGAGGTTGGATGTAATTATTAAAATTAATCATATCATTACAGCATTCCCATTTACTTGCCACGAGAATATTTAAGCAGAACTAAGTCAGTGATGGATATGCCCCTGCTTATACAATACATTTCCCTCAACGGGTCGTTTTGTACGGCTTGCCCCATGAAAAGGGCAGAAAAGGACCTCGAGGATGACAGAGAGAAAAAGCGTTAGGATTGAAGTAGCAAAAACGGGGATTGGATTTTCAGGCAATGCGTCTAAGAGGAGTCCGCAGAGGTTTGGAATTCATGTGGAAATGAGGAAAGGAATAAAATGATGCAAAACCGAAGAAGGGCGTAGGAAATGGAGATGGGCAGAGATAAGATATAAGAGGCGGACAAGAAAGGTAGAACTGATGGGCAAAAGTGAAAGAAATGAATGTTGCCAGCGCTAACTGCTTTACTGACATCCTGGAACAGCAAGATGGGAGACAAAACCTTTACATCAGAATGAATGGATTCAGCTTTATCGCAATTTATTACAGTATGTATTGAAAATAAAAATGAAGAGATTTGTGGGAACAAAATTATTTGCTGTACAAGTAATTTATTTATTTTTTATTTCTTTCCCAAAACTCCCACAAACATCCATTTACCGGACAATTACAGCGGTGGACGTAAAGAATATCAACAGACGAACACATGCAACTATGATCTAACAGGAAAAGTCCAACTAGCTGGGACAATCTGGGACCTTGGGGTTGGAGAATAAGGGAAAGACGCGATTGGAAAAAAGAAGGAATTACTTGCAACGCCTTAAGTTATGGTTACGATGAACAAAAGGAAGTAGGGAGACACTTAGGGATTGACGTTTCCAAAATTCCAGCACAGACCTAATAATACTCCTTAATTGAATGTATGATTTCATGACACCAGTTGAAAGCCGAGGTGATAATTTCAGAGAATCACCCCGTAGAAGTGGATAAAGGCACGCTCTTAGCCTTATTCTCACCCCTTTGCACGAAGTCCATTAGATCGTGCAGGAGATACGCTCCGATTTTCACGTTGAATGGCAAACCTTTCGGAAGCGACGCACTTTTTCTCTTGACGCCTCCGTGGATTTCTCATTCAGACGAAGTCGCTCCGAGGGAAATATCCGAGGAGGGGTGGGGCATTTCCATTTCCAAAGAGGGCATAAAAAGACGCCGTGCTCGGAAACCAGAAATAGAGCAAAAAGAGAGGAGGATAGCTCTGTAATCTCTCTCCTCCGATTATGCAGAATCGCATTTTTTTCGAGCGAACGCGCGATCTTCCTCGCTTCCGCGGCCCCGACGTGGCGTATCATGGCGGATAAACTCCCTCCCAAAAGATATTCGCAAACTATCAGCTTTTCCATTGAGCGAAGATATTCAAAGATACGGGGAAGAAAATCCAGATTCCTTACGCTCCAAGTCACAGGGGTCGTTTGAGTATATTAGAGCTAAGGAGCGAGAGATTTTTCTATATTTCGGCACGCTCATTTTTATTTCGAGGATCTCGAGTTATTTGTCTCCAGGACTCATTCCCATTTACACATATAAAAGGAAAAATCAGAAATCAGTATAACAGACCATGAGCATTAGTATGCACAGTTCTCACCTGAATGGACTTCCCTTACTATACATTCGTCATTCCTCTCTACTTGATACCTCTTGATAGATTTTTGTCTAAAATGAAAGTTGAAGTAAAAAGATTCTACGCAACGATTGCAAAAGAATTTTTTCTCATTTCAATAAGAGGGAATTAGGAAGATAGAAATCATAGGAGAAATTAAGGTAATAATATCTTCGTTTAATAGTATCAAACGGAGAAATCGAAAGTAAACAGGATAAATTATATGAAAAGTCAGTTTTCGATTTCTTCCATAAAAATATCCAACGAGAATACGATGAATACAAATATTCTAGAATTG
This sequence comes from Ladona fulva, assembly GCA_000376725.2. NCBI lineage: Eukaryota > Metazoa > Arthropoda > Insecta > Odonata > Libellulidae > Ladona > Ladona fulva. Next base: position 1,952,363 of record KZ308415.1, read on the forward strand.
ATGAAATGGCAGAACTATAACCCTAACGTATTCAAACACCAGATAATTTAAATAAGAAGGTTTATATGTTGCATTCATTTGGAGTTGTTTATAAGCATTTTGGTTCATCTTTCTTATTAATAAACAGAGAATTCAGAGAAATCAAATAAAAATCTATTATTTGTGGTTTTTAATGGAGTAAAGTGAGGTATCATCCCTGTTATGATGCACGGGATATAAACTTTACATAATCTCTCGCACAAATGTTTGATTAAGAAGATATAAAATAAATTTCGCATTAGGAACTCATAACTTGAATATATTAAGCTCCCATCTGATCGCTTGATCTGTAAATAAGCAAGCAAAGTATGATTGTAATTTTCAATTGATCATCTAAAACTGGGTATCAAGTCTAAAGTAAACTGTTTAAGATTAAGATGCTTAGAAAATTGTGTTTGTACTTATGAGATCTTTAGTAAAAATCTGTGATAATTCTACTTCAAGTTATAGAATGACGTAGAGAAAATAATATGAACGAATTTCTCTAAACGACGTGGTAGAAAGATGTAGAAAAATAATACATATTCATGACCCAAAAGGAGATATGACACTCTTTCAAGTTTGGAATTTATTTTTGTCAAATTTTTATAAGTTATGCACTATAAAAGTGCATAACTTATAAAAATTTGACAAAAATCATTGAAGGAAATCATACTTTCTAATCCTTGAAGGAGATAAATGTATAGAATCCCACGCTATCTTAAGAGAGTACTTTAACAGAATATACTTCCGAAAATATCATAAAATATCACAAATGGATAAGAAGGTGACCAGATAATAATACATACATTTCCATTTCTTTTTCGACAAATTCTTAATTTTTTCATACTTAAAAACCTAACTTCGTAGCCCTAAATGACATAATAATATCATAATGAAATTTAAAAGAAAGGGCTTTCATGTGCTAAACAATTTATTGAACGATTAATGTTATAATGTTCTTAGCAGTGTTTAAGCACTTACTCCCATGAGTTAAAACGGCGGCGTCAGTTTCGTATTAAAGTAGTTAAGAAAGAATTTAGAACTAGGGACAAGGAAAAGTTATTCTTTTTGGCACATTTCGTCGGTGTTCACAAAAAATTCATTACGGCGCACTAAAATACGGCATTTCTTGGGAGAACTCTTTGGGGGTTTTTTTAAATTTGGAAGTTGAATATATGGACGACTTCATCTTTTACAGTTATCCCTGCGAAGAGTTTTCTGCCAAGAAGTAAAGATACGAGAATACTTTTCAATAAAAAACGGAAGCGCTCCATAAAAAGTCCGATTAACTCACCATAAAAAGGAGGGAACTAATCGAAGACATTATCTGAAAATTCGTTATTTGATTTGAACGAGAAAACAATTGAAAGACCGTATTCTTGGATATAACACTGGAAGAGACCATTGAGCTAATTTTTGATTTAAATATTAATTTTTCTCATAGATCACTCACTCTTCTCTTGAATGGGACACCATGATATCTTAAATTTACTGCAAAGAGTATAAAATGTGATGCCTTCCTCATCTAACTCGTATTTTATCACTTTAATTTTGAGAGGCAAAAACCAGTTTCCATGCTAGTAACGCACCGAAATTCGGCTCGAATATGACAGACACGTGTTAAATTATTTAAACTCCTTTTAATCGACCAACTTTTTTCAGATAGTAAGTATGATTTTTAAGACCTGTCATTCCAATTTATCTTAATAAATTGAGATTATGTCAAACAAGCACTCACTATAAAGGCCTGTTCTTTCTGTTCTGGCCCTTTACATTTTATACTGAACGAATTCTTATATTTCATTACTCAGCTAATGAAGGCAACTCGAAAAAATTCCTTCCATTTAAAATAAATGACTGCTCGGATACGTGATTTATTTTTATATTTAAGATCATACAAATTCCATTTGTTCCTGCTGTTTGTGATTACGTTCCTACTTCCACTATTCGAAATATTTAAGGATTTTCAGTGCTATATTATTGGGGTGATATACTGACATAATATATTTTTTATAACACTTATATTCGATTATTGAGCTAAGAAAAAAAAGAACACCTTAGGTGTAAACATATCCGCAGTAGGATTTTCCCCCAATACCTTAATGAAGAAAACCTCGATGAAATTCCCTCCCAAAATTCAGCCTACGTTTGCAGACATCTCCAGCATACTCGTTTATCTCTACCCAAAATTTCCCCCGTATTCCCTCTGCGATTTATTTCTTTTTTCCTCATCTAATGTTACGTTCATCTTCGCAATCTCTCTCTATCCGGATTACGGCCTAGATTCCCCAGTGATGTCGAATGGCCATGGCCTTCGAGCCACCTTCTGCAATCCGCCACCAGGGCAAGGAGGGCGCCACTAAAAGGATTCCCGAACGGAGGCTGTGATTGAGAGGTTGCCGGAAGGAAGAGGACAGCGGAGGAGAGATTGAGAGACGCGGAGGGATGATGGGATATAGATAGTTCGAGGAAGAGAATAAAAGAGGTTTAGTCCGATATCCAATACATACAGAGGATGGAGTGAAGGGTGTCGTAACAGAATAACAGTTACGAGAATATGGAAGCGAAATTTTGACGTTTTATTGAAACGATCTTCAAGGATATTACAGTTTCCGGAAAAGCGTTTACATGCACAAGATCCGACGGAGCGGAATTCTTTTAGTTTATGACTTTTGTGAGCTTCGATCCTCAGTCAAAACGCTACCCAGCTAAGAAAAACATCTATTCTTATAGTTTAAACCAGAAGTCTTTTCCTTTCACTAAAGATATAAAAACCTTTAAATTAAGAGTTAATTCATAATCTCGCTATTATTGAGAGATTATATAAGTAATTAAATAAACAACAAGTGAGCTCTTCCGCACGAATGTTTTTCCTCACAGTATAGGCATTTTAACTGAAAACCATTTTTAAGTCATGAATAACTTTTAAAATCTCCTTGTCATATGTTTTATAAGTCTTTAAGATGCTTAGATTTATTTAAATTCCACTTTAATTTTGAAAAATATTTACCGCATTCTCTCTAAATATTCAAAATTTATGTTTCGACATTCCACGGTCGATTCGATTTTGTTCAGAATTCGTGCTTCGTCTTCTTGAAAATATGTCCTAATTTAATTTTAAATTCCACCTTAGAATTCATTCGGCTTAGGGATTATAGGTGGTTGCAAATTGAATCAAAGACATCTGGGAATTTTACGAACCGGATTTCTTCTATCGATTTATCTTGGGTTGCCCAAGGGATATTTTTATACACGGGTTCGAGGATTATAAGAGTAATGGAGGGAGAGTCAGCGAAAATTAGATCTCTGAGAAATGAAATCGGCAGAAAACCTGACAAGCTGCAATATTTCGCAGAGTTCGCTGAGATATTTCGAGAGAGGCATCTTTAATGGACCTGCAGGTGTACCGAAGGGATCCGTTTGAAAAGAACTACCACAGTTTTTCCGTTGGTTGAGAATCGTTGATTTTGAAATTGATTGAATGAAGAAGAAATGGAAATTGATTGAGTGAGAATCGTTGATTTTGAAATTGATTGAATTTGGAACTGATTTGAAACAAATTGAATAAAACATTTTGACGACAACATTACCAATAAAACTACCTTTCGCTTTGGATCGTGATTAAAGAGGATAATGCCCGGTTATGAGTTTGATATTTATCATGGAAATAGTTACTACTGTAAGATTACCATCGGACATCATTAATCGGTGGTTTAAAATAAAGAAATAGGTACAAAAAAGATTATATGGAATATAAAGCGATTGCGGTACCAGAAAGAAATTCGCAATTTACTTCTGCATTTACAGGTATACTCTCGGTAGTCCAGGCGTAGCATTTCTGTCAAAAAAAAAAATAAGCACACCACAAAGCTGCAGCGACCCCTGGGTATAGAAAATGAATGCCACAGAGAACAGATGCTACTAAGTTATTGAAGAATAAGAAGATAAAATTCCTCAGATAATATATATAAATATAGGATAAAGTTCCTCAGATGTAAGGATAAAGTTCCTCAGACAGGGAATAAATGCAAATGATGGGCTCCAGAATAGCCAAGGGGGCAACGCGTTCAACTTCAGTGAAAGTGGTCCCGGGTTCGAATCCCGGTGGGAGCGTACGTGAGAATTGACCTCAATTGTCGAAGCACTTTTAACAATACTACTAAATGCAAATGACTACGAAGCCTATATTTGGAAACACGAGAGAGATCCCAAGAGAGATTTTAAATATGTCGCAACTCATCCATGGAATTCCTCCTAATAATTATCAGACAAATTCTTAAATACCCGACAATCTACTTCATATTCTAGTTTAAGAATTTATGCTTAATTTTTGGTCTTTCATTAAAAGATTTCATCTTTACAGGGCAATAAATGCGTACGGATCCACCGCTTGCAAAAAATCGCAATGTAAACTTAGTTTGTAGGAGTTTATAAAATTCATTTAACGGAACAGCACTTAACAAAAAACATGACATGAACTTTAGACAAAGGTGTCTGAGAAGCTTCCTTTGATTGAAGACCTCTTTTTCGCCTAAGAAAGATGATCATCGCTCATTGCTGAAAGAATAAATTTATGGGATCACTTAACTAATTCTTTGATCGTATACGGATTCTTTAACAAAAACTGAAAGAAAATAAAGCCAAAATATCACGATGTGAATAATCAGTACACTCACATACGAATTTACCGCAAAAATACAGCAAATTTAAAACATCCCTTGATTCTTACGGTAACTGGATATTCAGTGATACTGTTCGTGAATACTGGAAACGGTAAATAGAAGTTTAAATAGAGCCAAAATCTTACAATAAAACAGTGACTAAAAGATACTGTTTTGAGTGACTAACTTTCTGATTTTTGATAAATGCCGTTAAGTTTACACACTCAAGCTTTATAAAATTATCACCTATGCTGAATAACTTACTTATAATCGGTGCAAGTATTCTGATCATGGTTTTTTGTAATTTTCATAACTATTGGTTAGAATTTGCTAATCTTTATTTAAATTTTCGCAAAGATTATCTACAAATTTTTAAGCGTTTTGCTTTATTTTCAATGCAATTAATATTTACGCATTCAATGTAAAAATTACGTCTATTTTAATCTCCGGAAACTCAATGAATCCAACGAGCCCAGTAAGGTCAGTAAGGGTTATTGCCTTGGTTCTCTTTTATATTGCTCCTTACGAATGTAACTAAAACCTGAAATGCGATAAGGTAAGTGTTAAATATATAATTTGATTCCATCAATCTGATTATATAGTACATAATTTAATCGGGAGATGTATGTCTCTTTGCCTTAAAAGCTTGTGCCTGTTCTCGTACGTTGACCAAAGAGATTGGGTGCGGCTGATTTAGTCTATAGGGCAAAGGCTGGCGTGAAGACGTATTTAAAGCGGGCGATAAACACGTAGATCTGTTTGGAATGTCCCCTTTACGAAAGTGGGGAGAGGTCAGGCGAAGGGATCTAATTCAAACGCATGTAAAGAAGTAGGTCGTTATCGAAACGGAAGCCCGGGGCGAAGTGATATCAGCGACACCATCGCAAGAGGGGGATCCGGCGAGATAGGGAGAGGAACGGCGTGAGGAAGGACGGAAAAAAACACCTCCACTACGTTATAGAGCAATAAAAATTCCGGATAGCCATCAATCTGATCCCTCTCGTATCTTTTCCCCACCTTCCCATACAGAGCCCGGCCCTATTCCCACCGGTGAATTCGCATATAAATATAAAACCCCGAAAAAGGACCGCTTTCTTGCGGAAATTCCGCAAGAAACGCGCCATTTCTTAAGAGTCGAACTTTTTTGCGGAGTTACGACCGCAGGAAAAGATCGTGGAGTTATATCGCCCCGAGGGATCCATTCGTGAGAAATAAGAATGAACAGGGAAAATACGGGTTCTGAAAATATCCTCGCATTGTCACTTCAGAGCGCCCTCATTACTCAACGCCGAGGTGAATGCAGCGGAGTTTTTCGCCCGTTTTCCGATATTTGCGGTTCAAGCAGATTTCAAGAGCAAATTTAACTGTACACCACAGACTGCGCGAGTGTTTTCCGCATAAATACGTCCTGAAAATGAAATTATAAACAAGTAATGACATCGGAGATCGTATGAATTACGCAACAATGGACTTTCAACCATTGGAACGGACATGCCGAATACATTCGTCACTTGCAGATAAACAATGAGTTGTCGTAAAGCTAAATGAGACACTGGATGAATCACTCTGTAGCGTTGATTTATTCAAAATTATGGTGGAGTTGCAGCAATATGTTTGGCCTATCAAAGGGTTGCTAAATTCTGCAAACAGTGAGTGATGTGTTTATAGAATGATAACTTTCCTGTACCACGTCTGGATGAATGAGATTTTTTAAATTTGTCTTTCGGCCCTGGATGGCAAAAAATTATCTTTCACTAACTTCATTCATGGCTGTATCAGTATAAATGTTACCGAGGTATGAATGATGGAGAATTATGTCACCTATTTTGGTTTCTCTGCATTGAATTGATGGAAAAGTGTCGTTCATAGGTCATTATGCGGTACCTTACGTGGACGTTTACAACTCATAGCCTTCTAGCTCAGGGACTAAAGCAAACGCAAATGACCTCTTTCCTCATCTTCCCTCGTAAGCCTCACCCACTTTCCAAAGCCATTGGGTAGCTATTGGTGGGGTGGATGAGGTTCAATACGGCGTTGAGGCAGAATACTTAACACACTGAGTTACATCACCGTGGATCCTCACTGATTTTACTGAAATAACTGAAAAAAATTACACTTTGTGGGTCGATGCCATTCAATAATTTCCAAACTTGCTGTGTACGTAAATTGTATTAAAACACCATGCATTATGTTGTAATTATAGGCGAAAATAAAATTGCCTCGGCTGTAAAAAGTAAACTAAAGTCATGTTTGGAAATCTCAAATCAAAATAGAGGGAAACTTAGTTCGTTTAAGATGCCTATTTTCAAAAGAGGAGAAGCTCTCCTAACTTGCAGCCGCATTAGCTGATAGCAGTCGTAAACAGCTAAAATGGTTTGTTATCATTTATCACTGTATTGGATAGCTGATGAGCTGAATGAATAATTTAAGACTTTATTATATGAATAAAAAAGCATAGGAAACAACGTATTTTCAATTTGTCGAATATTACCTCTCCTTTATAATGAAATATGTATTAATGTATATTATCCATGAAAAGCACATGGTTAAAATGCTACATTTTAGATGAAAAAAAAGAAAGAAAAAGGAGCACTACGTGTCTTATCTTAGCTTCAGGAATTGAAGAAGAGGTTGTAGGGTCGTGGTATCTTATTAGTCAGAGCAACCGCCGGGAAAAGTATGGTATTCAATTCAAGGCCCAGCTGTGGCAGGCATGTTCTCTTTCATTTATTAATGTAGATATATAAATTTACTGCAAAGGAGTTAAATGAAAACCTTAGTGAGTAATATCTTAGTGAGAAAATGCTTAAAAAATCCATGAGTAATGTCCAATAACAAATAAAACAAGAGAACGTATACCTCTACCGATTAGTAATGAATAAAGTATAATTCCGAATATATCCGAATGTGGAAATTATGGTCAAAAGATTAAATTTACATTTACATTAGTAACCCGCAAGCCGCCGTATGGCGTATGGCAGGGGGCGAGAGAACATCGAACCTTCTTATTAGCTGCCTGATTGGTCTCCCTTATACTATCAGGAAAAAGAGACCAGTAGTAGGTATCCGTTCTCGTTATAATCTCGCGAAATCTACTTGTCGTCTGGTCTTGGAAATCGCGCACACTGAATACGGGAATCACGATATCGCGTACTTCATTACTTAGAAATTTCTGGAATAGCTTGTGCCTATACTCGGTTATTCTATCATCATGAGATTCCTAGGCGAGGGTTTTGATCTGATACACTGCTATCGAAACTATAATCTCCCTTAACGAAACGAGCCGCTCTGCGTTGTACGCGCCCCGATCCCTGAGATCCATCCCTTCTCGTGCGGGTCCACACTCCACGAACAACGAGCGAGAAATAAAGCCACCACTTTGACGCTCGATTTACTATCTCTGTGGACGCGGTTGCATAGCCTCAACGTCCTATCAGCTGCCCCTATTACATCTTGAGTGCGTCTTTTAAACGATAAATTACTGCTAAAAATGTTGGAAGAGAATTTGACAACAGACACCGCTTTCACAAAAAATAATATGCTATGTTTTTTTCGCTTTTCGCTTGTCTTATGCTCTCTCTCGTCCGGGCTGCCGAATGAGGAACAGCGCCCCCAAACTCAGATATGCAGAATATAGTATCGCAGAAGGAATTGAACGGCTCCCGCAATTTGATTCGGAGAACAATGGAATTCTCCTGTCCGCATTTGCTCTCGGCAATCTTAAAAGCGCTCGTCATTGAGGATTTTGTAGCGATAGCTGTTCTTCAGATTGAGCGATTCGCGGATCAAAACGATCCGGAAGCCCCATTCTCCACAGTAACCGAGGGCCAGAGGTCGACGGGGGATAAACAAAACGTGCGGATATTGAGAAAGGGCACGAGTTCTCTGGGGCCATGACAGGCCAACGTCAAACACAAAGGAGGGAAATTTTATCGAAATGAAGTTTACTCTGATGCTGCGCTCTCTTCTCTTTTCTTTATATAGCATACAAACGAGATTTCTCGGAATATACAAAGAGCACGACGGATTCTTCTCGGAAAATAAGATACATGCAGAGAATGAAAGGGAAAGAATAACTGTAATCTAAATAATTTTTATAATGCTTATATGTTTGGGTAAAATCAGCAGATAGATTTTATTCGAGGGAAATTTCAGTCTTCGGTTGTTTGTGGTAACTAGTAAATAATATTGAAATTATTATGAAAACCAGCTTGCCTTACTACATTTAATTGTTGGTTGAGAGATGAGATCGTGTATTCAGCACAGGTGCACCTAGCTCCTATCCTTTAGACCTAGTAGTTGAGGAAACACCCTAAGGCGGAAATATAATAGCTTACCGCAGTCTCGGAGTTACTAGTTTCAAAGTTTCTCATAATTTTTTCATGTAGTAATGTTCAAGTGATTTAGGGGGCTGAATATTCCAAAATATTAATATATAATTATAATTAACAGAAATGTTTCTAAACACTACTAAGACAGTGTTAATTGTTTATTGAATATGAAAAGAGGTAGCTCATTGAAATTATTCGCGTGATATTTGTTGGAATTATTCCAAGTTAAACACNTCATTCAAAATGGATTGAATACCGAATTGTGACGGATACGCGAAGAGGATAAAGAGCATGGAGCATAGGAGGAAAAAGCGAGGAAAAAAGCGAAAGGGCTGAATATTCCAAAATATTAATATATAATTATAATTAACAGAAATGTTTCTAAACACTACTAAGACAGTGTTAATTGTTTATTGAATATGAAAAGAGGTAGCTCATTGAAATTATTCGCGTGATATTTGTTGGAATTATTCCAAGTTAAACACAAAGGAGAACGCAAATCGTGAAATTCTGAAGAATTTTAATAAACCAGAGTTAAACAAGACCCACTTCAACTATTTTTCCCTTTTGTCATACTCTCCCTCTTATACTTTTGTCATTCCTCTTTATTCCTTTCTGTTTCCCATTTTCCGGATCGCCTGATATTGAGTTGATATTGAGCTCCAAACCCGGTCGTGGTTTACTAAAATTTCAATTTTACACATTTTGTAGATTGCTGTACGATAGAAGCAAAGTTCATTTCAGCTGAGCTATTGAATCTTCCCAATTACATTTTACATTTCTGTCTCCTAATCAGTACGCACATAGTGTCTAGGAAAAGCGAGACTGCATCTTGTTTCTACGATGCTGAAACCTCCAGGAAAACTATTCTCATCTCTGTAAAGGACCGGGTTCGAACCCAGGAGCCCATAATACGTTTCCATAAGAGATGTACGTAAATTACCTTTCAGGACTTGCGGTGGTTGTTTCTTTTACAAAATTAAATTAGAAACAATGGTCCAACGAAATCAAGAGAAGTGTTACAAGAAAGGAAAATGATCATAAAATCTTATTTTAGTCGTGAATCATTCATATAAATTCGAAATTGCGAGAACTTTGATAAAATAGACGGAAAATTCGTAACATTTTTCGGAAATAAACAACCAATCCCTTGGATGACCAAGGCAATTGTTGAATGTTGATTTCATGAATTATTCCATATAAATGCACGGGGATAATCAGTCTTATAATTTTTATATGAAATTTACGTAAGGTAGGCTTTCATGACTTGAAAACAGTAGAATAAATATTATAAATAATTAATATGTTAAGAAATATATTGAGTTTATATGATCTTACGACTTTCTTGTGCTTAGGGCCAGATATATACGATAATAGATTTATTTTTAAACTAAATTAACTTCCGTTATGCTTGACGGGGGCGTTTACTAGTTATAAGTATGTTAAAATATAATTATCAAAAGTAGGTTTGTCACTCCCTGGCTATAAACGAAATATTAAAATACTGCATATTCTGGAAAATACAGTTTCTGTCTATTAATGATGAAAGTCATAACATTTCTTAGATCAGAATGTTGTTTACCTTTTTAGAACAAAATAAAGAGGTTTAAAATATTTAGAGTGAAAAATACATAAAAAGTACAAATCAATAGAATGTGAACCATAGATATATGTATTGTACGGAGTAAACAATATCTCTAGATACATTATCCACATAGCTTTTAAAATCATTAGTAAATATGGACATTTTAATGCACTTTTCAAAATCACAAATATTAAGCTATAATTTCTTCGATCAAACTATACATTATACTATTAGTTTACAAAACTTATAAGGGTTATGAGCCTCTGGATAGTTTTGTATGGTTAATGAAATGTTTTGTCTAAGAGAGGTGGAACAGATGAATTGGGAAACGGTGAGTTAACGGATGTGGAAGAATAGCGGATGTTATAGGGAGAGTGGATTAAGGCAAAATTGAAAAAAACGCCTATATGACAGACAATTGCTACGCTTCCGCCAACCTTTCTTTGAATTAGTGGAGCAATGTGTGATTGCAGGAACGGCAATATTATTATGCTGAAGTATCTTAAATAAAAATTTATTTAAAATTAGAAGGAACTTTTTAGTCGGGTTTGGGAGGTTATCACTCTAAATCTAAAGCACCACGTTTGATACGTTTATTTGTTACTCACAAAAATATTTCAACAAAACTTTTATGGGGAAAATAAATCGTTAAACGACAGAAAATTGTCAACTGCGAGATTGAAGGTTCGCGAGGGAGAGTGTAAAAATCGCGAGGAAAAAAATCGCGCGGTCCATGATGGATGGAAGAGAGCAGGAGTTGGCATTAGGAAGAAATATGGACACCGGTTGCAGCTCCGCTCTGTGTATCATATAGGGTTTGGAAGTGAAAATCGTGGCTCACAGTTCGTAATGGACAGTAGAGGCGTGGGGCAATGGGAAAAAAGATGAAGCTCTCTGAAGTAGCTTTGTATTACAGGAGATAGTGCGCTTTTGACTTCATTTAAAAATCATTCAGTCCAGAGAGATCTCACGTGAGGAAGATCGCAAGAGCTCCCTCATTTCAACGCCCAAACAAGGAAATGAAACAAAAAACGAAAGAAACGGAGGAACAATATTTGGACATTGCGAATGAAGGGACGTTTATCAACTCGGAGAGAGTATTCAAACAGGGATTTAGGCTTGAAATCACGAGCAAATCGTATGGGAAAATCCGCAACGTACTCGAGCTTAATCTTTCCGGGACGATTCGAGAAAATCTGACGATATATTATTTTTCCACTCCTCGCGTAGCTCTATACATTCCAAAACAATCCGAAACATTCGAGAGATGAGTCATCACTTCCCCGCACAAGTTTCACGACGTAGGGAAACGGTATGACCCGGATCCGCCGTATAAAAACATTGGAAGATGATGAAGGGGAAAAACGCCTTGGGGAGGACGGCCTTGCGATATTTTGTTATTTGTTTCGTACACAAGCGTCGAAGAGGAAATATATAGGCGGCGAAAGGTGTGCAGCAGAGGAGATGAAAGGCACGAATTTGAGCGCGGAGAGAAGGGGAGAGAAATGGACGATGTGATGAATAGGAAACACTTCCGCTGGCAAAAGGGATATGACAGTGGAAGCACACGGAGGGAACGCGCCTTCATTCAAAATGGATTGAATACCGAATTGTGACGGATACGCGAAGAGGATAAAGAGCATGGAGCATAGGAGGAAAAAGCGAGGAAAAAAGCGAAATCTTAATTGCATTATGTCTCGTGAACAGGACAGCTTTTCGTCCGACGACCATGGGAATAGCCAAGAGGAAGAGGTAGCCGATCACAGACGAAAACTTGCCTTTCTGTCGTAAACTCTTAACTATAATAAGAAATGGATTAAATGAGGACATTAAGCTGATGAAATTTATCACTCTGAATTACATAAAGATGACCAGCATAGAAATATTTCAACTCTTGATTTATATCTAAGGAAGAATTTGTGGCTAATATACGAAAAATATTTATCATATTAATTTATTATTTCACAGTTCCATCGAAGTATCGAACTGAAAATCATAATCTATATTTATAGCGCTTCAATTTGTTATCAAAACTCAGTCTTTCTTCGCCTTTTGATTTTACGCTAGCGTTAAGAATAACGTTATATGTGCTTTTCCGGATTTCGAAGCTGTAACTCAACGAAAAAAATTCTTCTCACTGATTTCGAGTTTTGTACCAACTCAATTAATGTTTTAGCAATATCATGTGCCGTAGTTGCTGCTATGAAGTACTTGGGGAAATACAGCACATTAGTAGAGTTGTGATCTTCATTAATTGTTATGAACCAAAGAAACTGTGAATCGACATAGTATTAATTTTTTCCTTTTTCAATCGAGTTTACGTCACATCCACCAAAATTTGTAGAAAATCTACCGTATTTCTTTTCATAGGGTAGATTTCACGGTACCAACTTACGAAGGAAACTTTGAAATAAATTTTAATGTTTGAGACACTGACTTCTAAGATTCTAAGAATATTTTAAGTCGAATCTGAGAAGTTTAAAGGTGTTAGAACATCTGAAAGTTATGTATTAATGTTTTCTTAAGATCCACTTTTTATTGAGGCCACAATAGAACTGTCTGTACATGTCCCGAAGCTTACGTATGTTGGAGAAGAGATGTAATTGACGATTACTTGGAATACTGCGCTTTCTTGGCAAAGGAAGTTGCTTTACCTCATACCACGATTTCACACTCCTTATCAGACCTCTTAAGGCTTAGACCCTTAAGAGAAACGGCCTAATCCCCCCTGCCTTTAAGATGGGAGAAACCTAAAGCTCTCTCATGGAAGGAATTTAGTACATCCCTAGGTTGGCTCTGGGAGGAGCGAAGGACTTTCCCGAGAGGGCAATTTCATCCGCCGGCATAAGGAAACAAGTTAGCCAGGACGTAAGACTAATCAGTGACCACGACAGGGCCCTTCCCAAACTAATTCCCTCCCTTGCACCGACACCTCTAGCCGACGACGGCAATTTGTCCTGGGCATTTCTTCACCTTTCTTCCCTCATGTCAAGTTCAATTTCAGCGAATCTCCTCTCCTGCCAGGGTCGCTTATTTCCTGCTACATCCACGTTTACGGCGTCACACTTGTCCTATTAGCCTTCTGGAGACAGGAGCCCTTTCACCGACGGCGTTTGACCCTCTACTCATGATAAAATGGCGCTTTCACCCGGAAGCAACGCCCTCTCTCTTGCCACCGCGCTCTTCCGCCTCATTTCCATGTGCTCCTCCGATAATATGGAGTCTTTTTTTAACGAGGTTCATACAAAAGATTGCCGGATCTTGTAAAGGTGTATGGAAGGGAGTCTTTTATAATACGGTGAGGGGGATAATGGAAAGGTGACGAATGAGCGTGTTCCGCATTTGTAGCAAAATGTTAACACCTGAACTCCAATAATGACATATTGTTGTGGGTTTAAAATTAGGGTAAAAATTGAAAAATGAAGATAAAATATGATAAATCGGTTTCTTGTTAAGTTATTTTCTTCACTGGCTATCTATATCAGAGGTCTTGCAGTTTATTTCAGGGGTACTTGAAACTGTTTAAGTTTCAACTTCTGTTTGAATGTTGGAAGGGTCCTCCAATAAGATGAGTACTTTTCAATTTTCTAATTTAAATCATTCAAAATGTGTATTTAAATTACGAACAATGACTAAATACAATAAGTTGCGTATCCTATTATCCAATGCAATCACCAAGTATGATTTTTTTATTTTCTTCGCACAGTGAATCAAATTCCCCAAAAATTAATTCTTGAACCTACGGTACAGATAACGGTAACAGTTTGAGATTCATTATTTAAAATGTGTTCAAAATTCAATTACAAACATAAGACTATTTTCATTAATGTTTTAAATATTTTCAAATGCATAAATTTCACGTCGCTTGGAGGAATGGTCCAACGTAAGTGAGATTTTTCTAACGAAGAAAAACATAGTAATACGAGAAAACTCAATGAAGAATTTGCGAGAATGTAATATTATTTGAATCAAATATAGGGGTATCAAGAATAATATAAAATCCTTACATATCTGGGGTTATAACTATATATATATATATTATAATT